>JBAJNP010011247.1:0-15085 GCA_036877545.1 Yasuhikotakia modesta
AAAATGACAGGAAGAAACATTTTGAGAAGAGCTGTAATACTCACTGTCACTGCTGGTTTCATTACTGAAGTCCAGGGCCTCCACTATCAGTGTGTACGACCTCTGCAAGAAACCAACACAATCAGTCAGCAATGAAACATCAACGGTGCTTCAACACTCTCTCCAGTCAGAGATCTTCACTCGTAACTACACACAACAACATCTGAGCATGAGGACCATGATGAGAATGTTCCATCAAAGAGCAGAAACAAGAACCACAACCCTGTGCTCTCCTGAAATCCTGATATCCACACCTTCAGCATCTGCCTTTATGTATAAACAACCTTGTTTGTGGTTAGAAATGTATTCATGTAAAGGGGCTGATTGTTTTATTGAATAGCTTTGCAGTCTTTAATACATGACAGATATCATATGTCAGTCACACAGTATTTGTCCTGCCTTTGGGGGAACTGTGAAGTGATAGATCAGACCAAATCTGGAAACACACTCATCATTTCAAACCCAGTTTTGGTATCACCACAACACAAATGTTTCACCGAAGCTATTAGTCACGTGACATTTAGGGCTCAGATGATTGGCTCAAGAAACCGGTACATGAAACGAGAATGAACAGCTTTTCCTCTACTGAACATGACATACATCTGAATCCAGGAATGCTGAGTTAAGTTCTACACAGCTGACAGAGATCTGGGGGAAATAAAACAGCAGGTTAAATGTGGACTTTTTTCAAGAACCCACAAAAATCCCCTTTCTCTTCTCACTTTCAGCTCTTTTGTGTGCTGCGTTTTTGTTCCTCTTTTTCCTCACGGAGAGGAATGCGAGTTGAGGATGAGCTGCAGGGGGTGGGCTGCTTTTAGCACCACTCCAGCACAGGCCCACATCTCTGGAGGGCTTGGCTACATTTCAGCACTTCTGAAACGCTTTGTTTGACTTACGGTCATGATGGCTCTCACCGATATCAGGTGACAACAGCCACAGAGAGAGAGAGAGAGAGAGAGAGAGAGAGAGAGAGAGAAAGAGAGAGAGCGAGAGAGAGAGAGAGATATTAGGCATTTATGTAGCAGTTAGAGGAAAGCAGAAGTGATATGAGAGAAAATGTGTGTAAACAGCATCATCTTCTTTGCCAGATCTGAAGCTCTGAATCTCTTACTGCACCTGCTTGTCAAAACTCTCACGTTCGTACTCTTTGCACCACACCACAGAATTTGCTGCTCTGAAGTTCTCACTGTCCATTTGTGGCAACGCTGGAGCCTGAGATCCTGAAGCAAACCTCTGCGCTGAAGCAGCTAAAATTAGTCCTGGACCATCTGCATCTCAATGACCTGAAGAACCTCAAGATACTGGCCTCACTGAAGCAAAGCAAAGCACCGCCTCAGGCAGAGAAGATCGCGCAGGGACAGTACACTTGTGTTTACAGTATGTTCAATATTACATATTCAACAAGCGTTTGTGTCAAGATACAATGTGTCCTTCCTCTCCTTGTTCACACATGGATGCACTACAAACACACACAACACACAATCCTGTTGAATCACAGCCACACATTCAGACAGTTATGTAYAGTAAACACACAAATTCATTTMCGCCCTAAACTTTCACAGACTTCACATTACAGACTTTCACAGACTTTCACATTAAAAGCGCTCACAGCTGCGGCCTGTAACCGGACATGCTTGTACATGAATGCTCACGACCTCCACTCAGACCAGGAAGACGATACGCCTTCTAAACACAAAGGTGACGGACTTATTCAACCTATATGATTAGCGCCTGCTTTATTAGGTTCTCGCGTGTTTTCTATGGCTGTCATTATGTATCATTACATAGTTTTCCATCTTAGAGGGGTTAAATTACTTCTGTGACTCTTTTAAGGGGCAGCAAAGTAAAAATAGGAGCAATTAGGACATAAAGAGACACAAAAAGACTGATTGAAAAAAATATCTGTAGTTTGTCGGCCAGGTGCGTGGGAGAGTTCAGAGACGCATGTCTGCTCAGTGCGTCTCACTCCATAACCCACAATCTGCTTATCAGCTCCAGATTCCTGCAGTTGCAGCTTTATTTTTTCCCATGTGTGGACCTGACCTCTATCTTCACCAGCTCCAGCTCAAATCATGACCAGCAGCATGGACAGACCTCTGATGCTTAGATTTCAGTCTACAAGCAGGATAAGGTTAAAAACTTGTGTGTGTGTTACCAGACAAACACTGCTGTGGGTTCCTCTCTACACTCCGCTGGGGCTTCTCTACAGTTTCTGCTTGACAAGACAACAACTTCATTTACATTTACTCAGTGTGGGAACTTTTCAAGCAAGGACCTCACCAAAAACATGACATGGAGATTAACAAAGAGTTTGAACAATGGCTTCTGGATGCACCAGATTCAAACCAGTCTCACAGCGTTCACATTAGAAGCAGATAAACACAAATGCAGCAGATGTCAAACTAAATGACCGCTTCAGGAGACGCCATCACAACAGAAGAAAACGAGGAAGATCTTCTGCTGGGAGATGTAATCAGGAGTGACTGGAGATAAAGGAAAGCTTTTGAGGGTCTGTCACGGCTCTCTCTGGTGTGGAAAACAAGACGCTTCCCTGATAACAGACCTGTCACTCAGCAGAGCGCGTGTTTGTGCTGCTGGCTGCCATCTGATCGGTCTGATCGGTCGCTGACAAACCACCGCGGACGGGAGCTGAGGAGATGGGCGGATCAAACAAAACATCAGCTGTCAGATACGAGCGCCTGATCTCTATCAGAATCAACACTAGATACATTAATACCACAAAACACAAACATGTTTCTTGGTAACATTACGTTTGAGCCAGAAAAATCCTGTTAGATGACTGAGTGAATTATTCTGTTCCAAACAAAGCACATTAGCCACAATCCTACACAACTTTTTGAAATGTTCACAACTTTACACATAACAGGCAAAGCTGTTCCCTCCTCTGTGACTAATTTGAACACAACTTTCACATCAGAGAGTCCATAAAAGCAAACGTGTCATTAACCTTTAACCCTCCAGACAAGACAGACAGACAGACACAGACAGACAGTTTATCTGCTTTTTTCCCACACAGCATCTTACCAGTTTAACACTTTCAAACAGCACAGGAGAGAATGAAGACAGCACACTCAGCAAACATGATTCTTCTGTATAATCCTGCTTAACCTCAGCATTTCAAGCGCTTTTGTATTGACTTTGCACGGGACACGTATTAAATCTGCACACAAGCACTAGTCTGGCTCCAGGGGATGGTTTGAGTTCACAGGCAGTTTAACACATTGGAAGATGGGAAAAATTAAATCATTCACTTGAAAGTTTTTGGCACATGCAGTGTATCAGAGCCACTGCTGATGCTGGGTTTGTCTAGAGCCAAACACATCACCACTGAACTGAACGCAGCTTCCTGTTGCTTGCCCTCAGTCGGCATTATTCCTGGACCGGTTCCATTATGCCCAGTAATCCTGCCTGTAGCCAGCTTGGCCCGGCCATTGTCCATCCGGTTTCACATTGGTGGGATCTGGCTCTGTCTGGGTGGGCCGTGCCCCAAACGCTCCCTCTCTTTTACTCTCTGCGCCCCCCTGGAAACTAAAATCAGAGGCCCCTCAACTGCAGTAAATCTGTTAAATAACGTCGTGTTACTCCTCCGGCAGAAACGTGTGGTGAGCTTCATTAACTTCAGTAATTACTGTAATAGCTGATCTCCAGTCAGCCGTGACTGACACAAAACCCAGATTTCAACACTCCCCTCCTGCCAACTGACAAATAATGATCAGATCAAACACGGCAGCCTTTCTGCTGACACAAGAGCACCATCATCATCATCATCATCATCATTTACAGATCTCATCTCAACCATCTGATGGTTCTTTCTCTGCTTCTACCTGCCATCAGGTTTTATTCATCGTCACAAATGCTCTGGACCAGCACCAGCGCGATATAACACGTTTCTACGGTCTTTACATTTGGACCCGGTCAGAACTGCGTCCCCGTGACGTCATCACGCCAGCAGGTGCAAAGTTCAGTCCCGGAGCCAAAAGTTCCCGAGAAACTCCGTTTCGGAACCAAACGTGTCGCAGCGGGGAAACCCAGAAACTATATGCAGGTCTGTATCACAGCAGCTCAACGGCACCGAAATAACTCGAACCGACCCGCTGTTACCAAAACAAACAGCTTAAGATTGTGCTATTTATACACCGATATAACCTGTCGATGACATCAAACCATATAATATAACCAGCGAATGGTCCATCAATCCCACTAACACATCCCATCAATCCCACCGCTGATATAATAACACATCCCATCAATCCCACCGCTGATATAATAACACATCCCATCAATCCCACCGCTGATATAATAACACATCCCATCAATCCCACCGCTGATATAATAACACCGGTTTACTGCACCGGTCCGGAGCCTGATAACAAACGCTGTAAACATCCAAACATCCGATTCAACCGCGATAATGAATCACTTACAACCCAGACGGACGCGATTGAAGCCTTTCAGCACTTCTGTGCATCCCGACAGCAGGATCGTCAGATTATAACAGATGCCACTGAAACAACCAACACCAGCAGTAAAGTTGCTGAAGTCACACATGCAAACAAACAAACAAACAAACAAACAAACAAACAAACAAACAAACAAACAAACAAACACACATGCATTGGAAGAGACTCACCGGCCACGCGAAGCTAAAGGGTAAAACTATCCTTGACTTTTCGCTCCGCGCGCCCTTGCTGGAAAATTTATTCCCACCGAGAACCGGCGTAGATCCAGTTCCGAAACTGCAGGGCCCGGCGGCGGAGACCCGCGACTGATATTCCTTCAGACAGACTTTAAAGTAAGTGTCGCATTCGTCCCGGGCGCATCTGCGGTCCGCCGGGTTCCGCGCGCCGTCGCAGCACGAGCCGTTCTGCAGCTCCCCGTTCGCGTTCTGCATCGACACGACGTCCAGCTCGAAGCGTCCGGATGCGTCGGACACCTGTCGACATACACAAACCTGTAACTCGCAAAAGTTTGTTTGGCTCGTTTAACACACAGCCTGTCTGACCCGGTATCAGAATAAAGCCGCGACCGCATTACAACCACCGGCGCTGCCGTCGTAGCCAGTTTGGCAGCGTTAAAACACTTAAGGAATGAACACAGTTATATCTGAACCCAAAGACAAACGGCTCATGTTCTCAGTAACCCCGCAGAATCGACTCACCTTCATCCGCAAACACAACAAAAAGGCATGAAGACATAACGCGGAAAGCGCCGGCGTGCGTCGCGCAGTCATGCCGCCTGCTGCTGTTGCGCTGAACTCGAGAGCTGCAGCCGATCGCGGCTCTATCGTCCCTGATTTACATGCACTTGTGAAGAACAACTGGGTTCGTGTTCAGAAGTCACTTTACAAACTCGTGTTATGTTGTTGTTTGTCTGTTTTCCTCTGTCTGCGTCTCGGCGGTATATATAAATCACACACGAGCCATGAGAGCGTTTGTCCGACTGACTGGCTGCGGGTTCAATACGGCAGTTCAGTGAACGGGGCTGGCGAACGCATGCGTGCGTTTAATATTCAGTAGATGGGCGGTTCGGTTTCAGGGAAGCCCGACCCACCTCCCCCCGGTCCCGCAAGAGTTTAACTGGAGCTGCCGAACCGCTTACAGGAGAACATGTCTTATGAATCGTTTCATTGCGCTGAAACAATGGATGTCTGTTATTTCTCTTAGTAATGTTTAAGGTTAAGCTTTTATTTCTCTCATATAAATGCACATAGAGATGGATATTAAGTGTCTTTTTAAAGTGTGTTTTTAATCTTGACACATTGAGAATTGTTGTCCATCATTGCATTTGGTCCTACCTGCCTGTCAACTACCTGTGTGTTCATGTATCGCAGGAGGTTTGTCTTCAGAGAGCTTCTGAAGCTTAGCTGGCTGTTACTAGCCTCTTTCTATAACTGCCCACCCTACCGTTGAGTAACACCAACTATTGCCCCAGTAGCTGGTGCTGCCCTCTTGTGGGAATGGGGCAAATCTGAAAGCTATTTAAATACAGACTCATGATAGCATGACATCTGTCACTCATGATTTCTGTTCTTCTCTGATGTTACAGGTCAGGCTACAGCTCACAGCACACAGATGACAAACAATCACCCAACATGCAACAGCAGGTAATCAGTAACCAGTCGGTTATTTCGCCATGTCATTTTACAACCGCAGGTTAGTGGTGTATCTTCTGATAAGCAGCTCCAGTAAGTTAAACGTCTCTTTAGTAGCTGTAACTGTTGAGTGGTGGTTTCACTCTAGTTACCTCTGAAGAAAGACCCTAAAGAGAAATCATATGTTAAAATGACATATAATAACTAGAGTAATGCTAAACGATTCATTTTTATGTAAGTTTTAGATTGTTTTGACCAAAATCTGTGTGACCAGTTTGAGAACATGGATGAACTGTTGGGTTAATACAGAAACATCACAATAGACTGTCACAGAAGACTAAAGATTGTTGAGTCTCTTTATAAGGTAATGACAGGAGATCTGAGCAGAGCTCTCGTTATTGTGTGTGGCCACATAAAGACAACCGTAGCAGGTTGAGGGCAAGATGCCAAGCAGATATTTCCTGCCGGAGAGCTTCAAGATTAAAGGTGCGCTGGACCTTTTGTCCCGGCCACGGTGCCTTTAAAAGATTCTGACCCCCAAGAGAGGTTTCGAGTTACTCGCCGCATTCAAGCAGACGTTCTGTGTAATAAAGGTTAATTAGGCTGTTTAGACCTCAAAACTTGAGTTTCACCTGTTTTAATCCTCATTCACATTTCATCCTAGATGCCAAAGTCTTTCTTTTGAAAGTCACACAGTCGGTGAGGTTTAAACTGCAGTCCTGTGAGAAGATGCAATTTGAAGGTCAGAATCTATTCTGTGAATTTTGAAGTTTGGGATTTTTTAGGAGTTAGGAAACTTTAGGATTTGGTTACAGGCATCGTGTTAGAAGTCATGGATTGTTGTTGAGAATGTAACTGGACGTTCTTAGCTGTGACTTTAGTTCTTTTCTGTATACCAGCAGTAGCACAGGCTGAAACCTGTGCTAGTAAAGCTGACCCGGGGCTAATGTGATTAGAGTCATGGCCACACAAGTGAGCCGCAAACCTTTGGGGAGCCCAGAACCAACGGGGGTCCGGAGATCGTTTGGGTCATCAGATTGCACCAGATTTTTCCGGTTCCACTCTGCCTGCTTGCTGCCTTTCATCCCTGACTGAGATCAAACCAGGCAAGTTATGATCCCTGAAACAGTCCTGAACCCAGAAACACAAGGTCAGGCGGCTGGACAGATAAGAATCTATTGTTGTCAAACACTCAATGTTATAAACCAAACCAATTACTTCAGCCTGTTGCCACCTCTCATATTACAGGTTTCCAGTGCAGCAGGCTTGAGTTCAGCTATAGAAGAATGTGGTGGAACAGATTATGTCTTTAATAAGAACTCTCACCTCAGGTATGTTCATTACTGTTTCAGTCTAAACTCTGGGTCTGATCTCTGGGTCTGATCTCTGAGTCTGTGACTGTGGTGTATCGTCATGAATGTCTGAGCGCTGATAAAACTGTTTTTTTTGCATTTTAATAGAAATGCTAGTTGAGACATTGAAGTGGCAGATTATTTAAGGGTTAAGTGAGGTAAAACTCAGTGCAAACTGAAAAACATGAATATTTTGTTCGCTCCAATCAGATATTCATTTTCAGAAAGCGGTGTTCTGTATCAAAGCATTACTTTTAAATTAGACCATTTAACTGATCTGACTGTTTTACTTTCCTGTGCTTTATCTTCATACATGTATTAAAAATACAATAGCAAACCCTAAAAATAAAGGATTTAAGCATTATGGGTTATTTTTAATAAAATAGCTTCTAGTAGAGCTGTTTATTTTATAAAAATGATCTCTGGGTTTCGGACCTATGGCCACGGCGTCGCTAGCACCATGCTAACCAGCTGAGCTACAGGAAATGTTAGTTCTCATATGTTGTGTTGATGTTATGCACACAGAGTGAATGACCAGAGCTCTGTCCAACATGAGGAACACCCAAAGGAATTATGGGAGGACAGCGTACATCTTTAGTGGACACAGCTGCACGATGCTAAACTGAGCAAACCTGGCAGAGGAATAGAGAGATTTTAACACTCAAATGTGTCTCTGAAATAATGACGTCCAATGTTCCAAAAATAATACTGCTGTACAGAGTCAACATCTGCCCCGACTGGACAGAGAGAGAGGGAGAGAGAGACAGGGGGATTCTGGGAATGTGAGAGTAAGACAGTAAAGTTGCTGTATTCTCCAGCAAATGTTGCTGGAGAATTATTTTACTTTATTAATTTAAACTTAATTTTTTTGTTACTTTGTTGTTTCAAGATGTTGTTTCAATATCTTATTACCCATTTGAGTTTGTGTTTGTCCACCTGCAGGGCTCAAACGTCTGAGAGCAGATGTTAAATCTGAAATATTACAGACTGGGTAGGATGTATCATTGAGATCAGTGGTTAAATTAGACATTTGCAAGTGGGACATACAAAATATTAAAAACCCATGTATGTTTACACAAAATAACTGACATCTTTTCAGCAGTAGTCCCAGATTTTGGACCGACTGTAGTTTTGCATTTTTGTTTCAGTGCTTGTGTTTGTTTACTTTCTTAGATGTGCGTGTTCTGTATATTGATAGAGTCTGATGCTATCGTCAGTCTGATGCTGCAGGGTGTTCTGATCCAGGCCAGATGACACCAGTAAATGCAGAAGTATTTAAAGAAGTGAGACATGAGTGCTTGAGAAGGTCTCTGATCGGTGACTCTCACTCACACTTTTGAAACATTTACATTTTCTGTTTACAAGAACAGCTTTTACTTTCTGAGGCTCAGACGACAGAGACGGACCGCTCTCAAATAAATATTATTCTCCACTAAGATGTGGGACCTCCATTGTTATTTTCAACATTTATTTTAAAGCTGCCTTTAAGAAGTGAATAATGGACATTTCACTGGTGGTGGTGTTGGGTGGCAGACGGAGAGAAACACAACCAAGATCATCATCTGTCTCTGGTTTGTGGGTTTGAGTTTTCAGCTTGGGTTCAGTCATACAGGTTATGGGGGAAGATTTATGATCCATTATACCAGCTCAGTTTTACCTAATCTACTGTTTTCTGAATCCTGTGTGAGTTTCTTTATGGCAGACATGGCGTAGGCTGATCCACTTTTATTATATGGATAAGATCTGCTCAGATAATCTTCTAAACATCTCCCAGTGTTGAGTGAAGGGAAGAAAGCCATGCAGTTATGAAACATGAGGTTTAGTAAACAGCGACTGATTTTTATTTTTGTATAAAAGATAGTTCATAATATTTTACATCTTATTATACTGTACAAAGATCTAAACATGCTTTCTGTTTCTTTTAGTAAAATGTAAAATGATGCTTTAGTTGTAGTTTTAAACACCTGTCAGTCTGTCAGTCTCCATTCACCACAAACACATAGTTTGTTTTGCATGCTGGTTTCCTGGTGACCCTCCTTGTATCCACTAACTAGATGCACTAACCAGCACTAACCAGCACTAACCAGCAGGCTCTTCTGTGCGCTTAAACTCTGTGGCACTCACTTTTAATGAGAGACCTCACATGAATTGAGTTTGTATAGATAAGACAGCAGTTAGTTTAGAGTATGAGATAACCGGGGTATTAAAAACACACATGACATGTGAAAAGCTGGCCTGTATATTACAGTATACAAGTGCAGCATGTGCTTCGATGAAGTGTTATCTGAGAGACTTTTATGGTGTTTATAAGTGTGCATGTCTTCCTGAATGTTGTCTTTTAGAGCTGAACTGCACGTGTGCGTCTGCAGTGATACTGTTTGGGCGCTGGAACTGAATCACAGATGGTTTGTGTGTTTGTAGGTCTGTGTGTGAATCCAGAGTTCATGGAGTGTGTGCAGAACTGAGTCATTAATCCAGCGTTCTGATCCAGTCAGAGGAGCTCCAGTGAGGGCAGAGGTGATGTATTCACTCATCCCTTCATCCTCAGCTAATGCGAATAACGCTAATACCACAGCCTGTCGTCACCTGCCCTCTCATGATTAGCATTAACAAAGAAAATTCATCATGTATGTTAAAATAGAACAAATATATGTGGCTATATATAGTCACACTGCCCACATTTGGCACCATAATTTTGTGTTTGGTTACCCAGAATTAAATAAGACCTTAACTCCAGGTTTCTGAATCCAAGGTTATAAGAATGTATGAAAAAAACTATACCAAAGGTTAATTTTTTTACATAATGTAAAATTTCTTGCATGGTAAATTTGCAGCAAACAGACAAAAATAAACTGATAACAATGTTGTTGTCGGGGAGATGAACAAGCGCACACCGTTTCAAACTCTCCCTTCATGCACACAAGTGTGTTCTCTGTCCACGCTTCAGCTGTCGGGAAAACTCGCGTTAGCACAGCTGCATCACGACTGCAGAGACACTCTCACACCCGCGACCTCTGTGTCTGCACTAACATTAGCATGAGAGAGAGACACCGTCCACACACAAAAAACAAGAGAGAGAGAGGAAGGAAAGCAAGCGTGTAACTGCTGGGACTGTGATCACAATGTGAGGGTTGGAGATGATTGATGTGGAGAGACTGAGGATCACAGGAAGTGAGGAGCGCTCGCTTGTGTCTCTGCACACGCTGAAACAACACCACACCGGCCCCTGAGACGGGAATTCTGTGGGATTTGAGGGAAGTTCCACCTCATTGGCTCAGGGTGCCATGTGACAGATTCTCAGTGAGGTGAAACTCTGTCCTCCTCAAACAGGAAATGACTGTATGAACCTCGTGAGGTTAATTTTTCACATTTCCCATCCACAGGAAAAGGGCGTTTGATTGTCCTCCTGCCTTTATCAAGCACTTAAGTCACAATTTCCTTTTTGGTCATCCTTTTCCGTTTATCTCTGTGTGATCTGTGTGTAATTTCATTAAGACTTAAAGTGAAACAGTAGTTTGCCTGTAGTGCAAATTCTGTCATTATTTACTCGCCCAAATGTAAGTCCAAACCTGTTTGATTTTATCAATGAAACTGAAGAAAAATTCTAAATATACTGTTGTTGTTTTTGCAGGTTGAAGGAATGCAAACACACTGTCAAAGCCGYGAGGATCGAATGCACTGAAAACATTCAGATGCTGCAACGCAGTAACATTTCTAACTATTCAATTCATTGTAATTGGGGTTAATAGCTTGACTTCTTACTGCAGGTATCTGTGATGTTGATTTGTGTAAATGTTGCCTCAGTTTGTGGACTTTCTCCTCAGCATGTTAACACAGTGATGGGTCTGCTGGCATCGAGAGATGGGAAGCTAATGAACTTGCAGACACACCGTTAAACTGTCAGCAGTCACTGAGCTCTGAGCTCTTTAAAGCTGGAAGCGTCACAGAGTTCAGTCTCAGCTGATAGAGCTGGTTTGAACCCCACCACCACATTTAGCTGTGAGTTGTGGCAGTCATGAGAACTGTCAAACAAACTCTCTCTTTCTCTCTCTCTCCTGAGCTGGTGGGCTGTGTTCTCATCGCTTAATGGACGCAGGAACAGATGTTTTAATGCTCTGCTCATACAGAACTCACCCTTACAGTGTCTGAGGTAACATCTAGAGCTCACTGGTTCTAAAGCCATCGTTCAACATGTCATGAAATCAGAAGTGCTCTCAAACTACTTCATTTGACTTTAAAAAAAAGAGTTTGTGTGTGTTTTAACCTTTAAAAATAGAGTTTGTCTAGCAAGCGTTTTTACCAGATTTTACGGCACATGTGACTCACTTTAAAACTTAAACATGATGTCAGACGACAGACAGTGAAGCTGAGAGCGCGATGAACTTCTGGAAGACATGACGTAGCCGTTTTTCCATGACACTTGTTGATTGTTTCCAAATGGCTCTGTCAGTATTAATAAATCTAGAGAAGACGTTCCATTTTGTTTCAGTGTAAATAAAGTCCTTTACTGTCGGCACGGCTCATTTAAACACATAAAAGTGACGACATGAAGAGATACAGGCAGCGCTGTGAGGTGATGTGTGATTTCATGTACAGTACAAGTCTTTTTTTCTCTCTTCTGTGGAATGTGTGAAGCGGTGGAGAAAACTGTTTTCTTAACTTTATATATTGCAAAATCATAACGTTATTTAAAAGAGCCAAATATTAAGAGTTAAGTCAGCTGTAGAAACATCTAGCAGTCTGGCTAAAATACTGGTGATTTACAGCTACTTCAGTCTCAAGCGTCTGATGCTGATTCTGTTTTCAGGATGGAGTTCAGGGTTTGTGATTTCTGTCGTAACCACAAACATTTATTAAATGACTCTGAAATGCTGTTCAGATGGCAGAGAAACAGAATTCAATGGAAAATTAACTTTGTGGCACCTCGCAGGAATTCTGGGAGCTCCGTGAAGTGCATCAATGTAAGTTTTCAATGTGACACAAATGAAACTCCTCTTCATGTCTTCATTGAATGTTAAGAAAAACTTAAAATAAATAATAAATAAAAAAGTAGCATTAATTTGTTTTTTTTTTTCTGTATCATCATCTCAGTTTGAAGTGTTAAAACAATGCAGGTGACCTCAAACTTTCCTATATGTTATACATTATAAGTGGTAAATTATAAATAATTCTGATAAACTTCAGTTATGAATCAGGGTACGATAAGGGAAACCTTTTAAAAACTGTCCTGTCCAACTTAGCCAAACTAAGCTCTGTGTGAATGTAGTGCAGAAGATCTGTGTGAGGGGCACTTGTGGGTACAGCAGTTCAGATCTCATGAATATGTTCTTCACTCTGTCAGAATTGTTATTATGCCCCCCAGCTTCACTGCCCACAGCTAAAACAAACACTGAAACATCATATGAATCTGATGAGAAACATTTTCTCCATTTGCGGTTGTATTCAGTAGCAAACTGTCACTCCACTCTGAAAACCTTCAATTATCTTAATATAACAGAAATACTCTTACACACAATGTTAAGAAGTGGCACATTTATTTGAAACTGCCCTTTATGTCATTAGAGTTGTGGTTTGGGGGCAGTAATGCTTTAACCGGGACGCGGGGTATGAACTGTGGCCGCTGCTGTCTGTGGTGTTGAAGTCAAACACAGAGCTGTGCAGTTTTCAGAATCTGCTCTTTAAATCCTCAGTTTCACTGTAAACAAAAGCACTGAAATACTTGCTAAACACAGAAGATGAAGCAGATATCTTATGTTTTACATGTTTCAGATTGTAATGGAAGGTTTTTGATGAATTATGGCTGCTTTGTTTTCCTCCTGTAACTTGGCTTGGAACAAAGGATGCTGGGAAAAAAAACTTGATAAGAGCAGATACACAGCAGCCGGTGAAGAGCTGAAACATGAAGCTGCGTGTTACACGCTATTAAAGAGACGTGTGTGAGGGAGAGAGGGAGAGATAAGGAGTGAGAGAGCAGCGGAGAATGAAGCTGGTTAATGTCAAACGTACAGAAGATAAACGTGTGAAAATGAAGCTGTTGGAATGCTGAAGACATCTGTTCTCCAGCTGATCAAAGCATCAGATCTAATGAGTGTGACGTGAAGATAAGAGTCCAAACAGCCCAGAGCAGAACCCTTGTGTGATGTTTGTCAAAGATCATGATAAAGGCATGAGGTATTCATTTCTCTGTACTGTACTGAGGCTAATAAAATCATTCAGCTCTCGGTTATATTTGATTTAAGTTTCATGTTTGTTTATAGTCCTAATTTTTTTATTTATAAAATGTTTCGTATGTCTCAGTAATTGCTGCTGAACTCAAATCCACCCATAAATGTGTTTTGAAGACGTGCAGCTTGGCTACCTGAAATCCATCTGAGCTCCGTCACAATCTTCAGAAACTCAGAAAGTCCCCTAATTAATTCAGGCTCAATTAATCGTGAAGCTCCCGCTGGACAGCAGTCATTCCGCCCGGCTGATCTGAAGGCCATTGTCACTGTGGAACATGAAGGAATCTTTTGTGAACTGAAAGAATGGGAGGCAAACAAATGAAGCTGCAGGACAAAACCACTGAGTGTGTGTGTGTGTGTGTGAGTGTGTGAGTGTGTGTGTGTGAGTGTGTGTGTGTGAGTGTGTGTGTGTGTGTGTGTGAGTGTGTGTGTGTGTGTGTGTGTGTGTGGGTAGTGTTTCTGGGTCAGAGCCGCTGTGAGAGGCGTTGATTGACATACAGAGTGAAAGACTCTAAACCCGAGAGCTTTGGTGATTGAAACAGTATCATTTATTTGAAGCTGATTGGTGTGTGAGTGTGTGTGTGTGTGAGAGAGTGTGTGTGAGTGTGTGTGTGTGTGTGTGTGTGTGTGTGAGAGAGTGTGTGTGTGTGTGAGAGAGTGTGTGTGAGAGAGTGTGTGTGTGTGTGTGTGAGTGTGAGTGTGAGAGAGTGTGTGTGTGTGTGTGTGAGTGTGTTATCACCCTACAAACCTTTTCTCTTTAGATATGATTGACAGTTGTGCAGCTGGGCTAGAACTTTAGAACTGATTTGTTTTATTCTTAATCAGTTCTTTCATCATTTCTTAACAAGGATGTAAATTGAATGCATTAGTTTAGTACATAAAACACAGGCGTGTTCTTACATTAGAAACAGCTGGATGGAGCTCAACAGAATGAGGCGTTTTATTCAGCTATAATGTGTAATATTTATAATCATTTATGATGAATCATGGTGCTCGTGAGATTTGATTGACAGCTGGCCCTGCAGAACTCTGCATGTGAATGCACACCCCGCAGTCTGGGCTTCAATGATGGGCTCCAGGACTCTCTGTCTGGCCCCTGAACCTTTGCCCTCTCGTGGGGCACATGCAGTCTTTCTTTGCCCCTGGAGTCCGCTGCATGGACCCCTGGGGCTCTGTGTGGCAGGGGTAGCTTCTGAACATGTGTCAGAGAGACAAGCGAGGCCCCGATTCCAGCTTCCCCCGCAGGGGATCTGTGTGGAAATAAAGTGTGTGAAGTCTGGGAGACACAACGGTCTACTCAGACAAATGTCACCAATTTTCACTGACAGAACTTTAAGTGTCTTTCTTTCTTTCTTTCT
>JBAJNP010011248.1:0-15084 GCA_036877545.1 Yasuhikotakia modesta
CACACACTGGATTACTGGAGTCATGCTGCATGATTACTGTACACACACATACTCCCAACACACACACACACATACATACTCCTAACACACACAAACACATACACACACACACTGGATTACTGGAGTCATGCTGCATGATTACTGTACACACACATACACACACACTGGATTACTCAGATGTTACGCAGCTCTCCACTTCTCAAACGAAGTGTGTCTGTGTGTGTGTCTCTGTGTGTGTGTCTGTGTGTGTTTGTCTGTGTGTATCTGTGTGTGTGTGTTCAGAGTAAATGACCATTTACATGCACAGCTGCAATTAAAGTTGAGGGCTGAATGCTCAGACCACTCAAGGTAACTCTCTTTCTCTCTGTTTCTTTTTTCTGATCGTCTGCTGATTTATAGCAGCCCAGGAAATGAGCGACTGACACTTATTGACCAAATATGGACATCCTGAAAAAAATTGCATTTAACCCCCTGCTTATATTTCGCTCTGTCTGTCTTTCAGTCCGTCTCCAATGCTACCATTATTGACATAATTCTGAAGTGTTATATTTCAAAAGCATTATGTTTCTTTTATCTATTCTAAATAAGAGGCAAAACATCAACATCACTCGGTTAAATAGCCTATTTGCCATAGTGATCAAAGTTTGTGCTAAAATGCAATACTTAATGCATTGTTACATTATGTGTTACATAATGTACATAATGTACGGTGATACCGTATAGTAAATAAATAAATATAGCATAGACTAAACAGAAAAATAGTGTATAGTAGTATATAGTATAGACAGATATATTAGAAAGAGAGATACAGCAGTTGCCTATGCAGTTCCCTAATTGACCCTCTAGGGGTCTGTATTTATCTGCTTGTGTTTGTGTAGCGTTAGTAACGCACTGAAAACACCTAAACGTTTTTGAAGCTTGATCACTTTAACGACTGGGTCAAGTCAGAGTCCACTGGTCCATTGTGGAGTACAGTACAGTTTACGGTGTGTATGAACATGATTGTGGTTCTGATGCAAACCTGTACTGTGATTTTCTCCAGCCCTGATGGTTCATGCAGCTGCCAGATTCTTTGTAATAGTTGATTAACTAAATTATTAAATTAAATTTGTATATAAACCCTTAAAATCAATCTACCATCTCTAGGTCACCATCAATCCACCATCTCTAACCCTAAACCCTAGCTAACAGAATCTTCTGCTAGTGTCACACATGTTAGTGTCACACTGAATGTACAGGAAATTAAGCCTTTGCTGTGCTTAAGCCACGGTTATGGAATACCTGTTTTTATATATATCTTTTGAAAATGTAAAATGCAAACAGGTTTGTATAAGGATTAGGGTTAGGGGTATGGTTAGGGGATATAATATACTGTTTAAAATCATTATATCTACAGAAAGTCCCCACGAAGCATATAACGTGTGTGGGGGGCAGCTTTAAATAACTCTCACTAGGATTCACACACACACACACACACACACTGCAGTGACGTTCTGGTGGCAGTTCAGGCCTCAGGTGGGTGAATCCACAGGATACTCTCAGATTTATGAATGAAAATTCACTTCCCACAATAAATCTGTGATGTTTACACACTATTTCTTTTTTGTTTTGTAAAGCTGCTTTGGGTTCGGGTTACGGTTCAATGCACAAAACAATTGTAGAAAGTATCAATAAAAATGACTTGATTGGTTAATTGTTAATAAAGATACCATGTTATTTAAAGAAATAAATAAGAGTACACATACATTCACTGTACAATATGTTCTTGCTGATAAACACAAGCAGGATGTATATTCTATTTCAACTTTTATTTCCAGCTGCTAACATGAATGTGTGTTGCTATTAGGCCGATGTTGATGTTTTTGCTAAAGAAGTTTGACCAATAGCTATTGTTCAGTTACTGTACTTTGTTTCTTGTACTGGAACAAACATCAGTTCTCAATGGGGGACAGAATACCTTTAATGTATATAGATTGTGCCGAGAAAGATTTTGTGTGTTTCTGTTGTTATGACTCTTAATATTTCAGAAATCAACACAACACTGTCTTGCAGAAACGTCTTGTGGACCACAATAAAACATTTGTCATTTCTACATTGCTTGTCGTATTGTAAGTACGCGTACTAAACATGCCCAGCGTCTCAACGCAGGACGTCATCGCGCAGGGCGACGTCATGACGCCGAGCGGAGACCTGTGTGAAAGTCATTAGTATTGTTATTATTGTTATTATTGTTACTGTTGTACAGACATCAGCAGGATCTTTACATGTTTCACATATGATGGGATACTGTGGCCTACAGTCGGTTTAAGAGAGAATCACCGACACTTTCATGATCGCATTGACAAACCTGAAACTAACCGCCAAAGAACATTTCCAGATGATGAAGAGGAAGATGATGACACACCTGCTGAAGATTTGTGGAGTTGTCCAGAACTTGTTAAGTGAATGTTATCATTTGTTATTGCTTTTGCATATTGGGCTAGATTGGTTTTATGATAAACAAACAAATACAGCGTTACTAGTCTGAAGTGCTCGATTCGTCTCGCAGATTGTTCAGGCTGGTTGGCCTGATCACTGATACTTGTTTGGAGGGTTTTGCTGCTTGTCTGCTACCCTGTGCTTCTGGCCAGCCAAACAGCCATTTTTCAAATCCATAGACTTTTTATTAGCATAGTTTATCTATAGATTGCATGGGTAAAACCATGCTTATTTTTTGCAATTATTGTGTTGTCCAGTGTGCTAACAGGATTTGTCATTTTCAAAGACCTCCGTTTATATGAACTCAAGGGTAAAACACGGACACATGCAGTCAGTGTTTAATCACTGTGGCGGTGTTTGAAATGAATACTTAAAGCTTACTCAATATTGACCTGTAAATACTGTTTTCCTAACCCTGTTGCCTAGCCTTTTGCGTTTCTTTAAGTATGTGCATAGTGATAATCAATCAATATCATAACACACACACACACTAGTTTAGTTTCTAGTTTAAATTGTCATGAGCAAAAACGTTTAAGCTCCCAGAAAATATCTCAGACAGAATAAGAGGACAGTGACAAATGTCACAAAGGGGTCAATTGAGTTTTAGTGTATTGTGGGTAAGCAGAGAGAGCAGCAGATCTTGTCATTCACACAGTCAAATGTCAGAGGTATGACATCAGAGTAATGACAGACCACAGACATGTGACGCTGCTGTCAGTTCCCATGACAAACTTGCTGAGATTTATTGTTCTGAAGTTGAATGTCACACTGCCACTTGTGGCCATTTCACATGTGAAAATGAACGTTTCACTTATGTACGAGTTTATATGCCGTACGAGTCATGTGACAGCCTGTAGAACTGAAGCTGGTTGAGTCAGTTTAAGCTCATAAACACGGAGTGTTAAGCGCTGATGAAATCCACCTACATTTCATCACTGATTTCCCATCTTCAGCCATCTGCTGTTATGAAGGAGAATGTCTTTACATGGCTCAGTGGATCATGAATCTGTGACTGTCGTGTTGAGTTGTCAGTTATTTTGCTATGAACTGCAGATTAAAGTTTTGAATTATTTGATTAGTATTAGATTATGCAGTTATTTTCTGTGGATGATGTGGTATACTGTATTATTTATTTCAGCAGTGCTGATTGTACTGACCAATCAGCATCCAGGCCACAACTCTCCACTTTCTAAAATAATGAAACCATAATCTGTGTAGAATTTGGAACCAGACTGAGAAAGTAGATGGAAAGCAACTCCAACTTGCCCTAAAGAAAAGGGTTCATTACCTACAATTTTGCCATAAAAACATAAATAACACACAACAGGTACACACTTTACAGAACCTGCAAATTGCAGTCAATTTTCTTGTGTTGTTTTTATATTCTTCTTACTCGTCAAACCAAAATAGCTGGTTGATCACAGACTCACAGAAATCAATTTTGTGAGTTTATCTTAAGCTGCTCATTTCGAATTTGCTGTTTCTTTATTTGTCTGACTCAATTAAGATGATATTTACAGAAATCTCTGCTTTGATGATGGGTAATTTGAAGATACTATTGGCTGGCCAATAAAAGAGTTTATTTTTGATGTGTTTGTAGAGTCTGTGTGTGCCTCTCTATTCTGAGAGTTTCTTGGCATTAGTCTGCCTTGCGTGTTGTCCATGCTTACCACTGTCCAAAAATACAGTTTGACTAGTTGAACAGGTGTTTTCTGACAGAATATGTGAAGTTTAAGTTGTTTTTGAATTGTGTATTGAATTAAATTTATATATGTGGATTTTATGTAGATGTTCTTAAACTTAAAGACTTTCTTAAACTTAGAACATCATTTTGGGAGAGTGTCAGTGACTTCAGGTTTCATAGGTGTAAATAAGTTCCTCTGGAGAGCAGTAGTGTGGCTCTCCAGAAATGTTTATTCACAGATCCTTTACCCTGACAGATAAGGTTTTCTGGAGCTTTCCTGAGTGAGGATGGTCGTTAGTTTGTTCTGAAAGGTGGCATTGCATCTTCAGATGCTGTGTTTTGATGTATGTGTGAGAGGGAGATGTTTCCACTGTTGTTATCAGGAAAATATTTACTACAACCACTGCACTCCGCGCACACACACACACTTAATCACACACTAACACACATATATGCTCTTTTTTTGTCATTGTTTCTCTAACCCAGCAGGCTTTGTTGCACACCAGCCCAGCATTAAAAACTGAACCAACAGCTAAAATTATGCACTCAGTGTTTTTCATGTTCAACCTGTTGGACTCTAAAACATTTTTCTGCTGTCAAAAATATAAAAATGCAGAGACACTAACAATAGATAAAAGAGCTGCTGTGAACTTTGACCTTCAGGCTGATGGACGGATGCAAAGCGGATGATGAGGTCACTCATGTGTCTGTGTGTGTTTTAATGAATGCTTTCAATACCTCACTTCTCTGCCTCTCACTGTCTTCCGTTGCTATTCTAACACACGGCCTAATGGACCACAAGATCCATAAACACACAATAAACACACACCCTTACTCTTTAAATATCTGCAGGGTATGTGCCTCCAGCATCAGAAAGGTCATTTCCTGTCATTTTCTCTGTTGTGTGAGTTTGTGATTTGTGCATTATGTCTTTGATTTGGTGTTTATTTTTAACTAATGGATCTTTATAAATGTCTCACCATTGTGATGAATCAAAGATAGCTCACCATTCTACAGAATATCTCACAACTGTGACTTCACTTTTTATATGCTGTAAATGATCAACCCTTAAACCTCAACCTCTGTGTATCTGCTGGTTTTCAAGCTTTAGTTCTAGAACTCTGTATTATCTCTGTTTTCTTGTGTTATTCCCTATCTGTCAGTCACTTTGGATAAAAGCATGTGTTAAATAAACGTTTGCACAATTCTGGCTTAGGGGTTAGGTTGTGAATACATTTAAATTACGTTTATTCATTTGGCAAATGCTTTTATCTAAAGCAACTTACGGTGAATTTATGTCAGTGTTAGTAGGCCCAGGCAGCTGTAAGATATTTGAACTCTTCAGAGAACATCTAATCCCACTAGCCCTGCCAAATTCTTATTTGTCGTTTTTCGTTTGGTTGTTGAGTGCAGCTTAATAAATAATAAATTCTGATATTTTAGGTTAGGTTGTAATGGATCAATAGAGCAGAGTTTTGCACCCTTATTGACGATTTTTATATTGTGATTTAAGGTTGTGTCATACTAGTTGATTGGTAAAAGCAGAAGAGAATATCTTAGAGGAGTGAGTGGTCGTTACACTCGTGTACAGGCTGTTAGATGCCAGTAAACAATGTGCTGTTCCTGACTGCTGTTCATTGGTTAAGAAGTAGCCAATCATACATGATTTCACCCAAAGGTTCTTAAAGGGAAGCACTAAAATGTGGCTTTTTTTAACACCCTTAAATGTGTTTTACAAACACATATATTCAGATTATATATTCAGACCCAAATATTCTTCAACAAAGTAAATAAATATAATATTAACCACATAGTGAAGACAAAAAAACACTTATGAGTCAATCAGTGTCAAGTCAAGAAGAGTTACTGACTGTTACGTTTTTCATCGTGTCTGATGTTGGAGTTGATTTGATGATGGCTGTTTGATAAAGGCTGAATGCAGATGGTAAGGTGTTTGGTAGTTGTATAAAGGATTGCTCAGATCCTGACAGCAGTGAAATTACTGGAGCACTGTTGATCCGTTAGCACGTCTGTGCTCTTGTGGTGGATCACGTGATCATCCATGCTCCCATTGATGGATCATTCATCATTAATCGTTACGATCCAATTGGTAGAGAGAGTCGGGTAGGTTGAAGTGCGTGCATGCATTTATGTGTGAGAGACGCACTCAGCTAAGCTAACAACTAAATACTAATGGCATGTGGGAGTTTCTGATGCACTTCAGACACAATGCTAATGAGCATCACACACACACACTGTACTGCTGGTGTAGAGGTTAAGAAGGCTGATTTAATGAGAGAGAGAGAGAGAGAGAGACTGTACACACTCATGAAAGAGTGACACACAAACCTGTCAAGTAAGATTGACACTGAAGTGACACATTTCACACTGTAATACTGATGACGATTCCCAGGGATTGATTCCCAGGGAACTAACAAACTGATTAAATGTTTAATCTGAATACACTGGTAGTCATTTTAAATTAAAAATCTGCCAAATGCATCAGTGTCAACGAAAAGGTTTTAAATTGAATCAAAATAATGTAATCAAGTAAATGTAGTCAAATGTATTCAATATTCAAATATTGTCTTTACGAAAACGTGAATCTTATCTAGCATCTTATTTAGTAATTTTCTTGATTATTTTTCTGATTTAGGTTCTTGCCATAGAAGCTGGCATACTAATGTGCTGGATTGGATAGACTTCAAGTTGCTTTGGGATCTCAGATGTGTTATGTCTAATGGAGTTTGGCAGTGGTTCAAAATTTAGGTTTGTTTTTAGTGTGTCGTATGAGTACGGAAGGTAAACTATGTATGTTGTGTAATCTGGAGACATGCTCTCTGTTCACAGCTGTGAACCTGATATGCAGTGGATTATTCTAGAAATCCTTTAATCTATGTTTGTTAAAAACAATCATTTGTTAGTTAGAAGGTGTTACAAGTAAGGGGCTGCAGTGATGATAGTTGACGTACAGTCTTCCGGTTTAACAGCCTGAGCTGATTTCTGCCAATCGCCCACCAGTGCGGGGAACCTCCTGATGTAAGCAGTTAAAGTTAGACAAGCCGTGTGATGAATCTCTCAGATGAGAAAACCACACAGCAGATGGAGGAGGACGAGAACCCAGGAGAATGAATGTGTCTCCCAGACGGAGAATTTATTTTAAAAAGATGTTGTTCTTTATTAAAATTACTTTGTTTAACTAGTTAATGTTTGTTGTTAACGTGAGCAAAGGTGAACTAGATAACAACTAACCATGACCATTAGCCAGCACAAAACTGAAGTCATATTTTTGGCAACAGTTAGATACAAAGCTGCACAACACAACTCGTGCTTGTGGCTCCATGTTATACTTTGTAGTCTTTCTTTTAGGTGATGAGAGAATATTTCCTTCAGTTATTGATTGAGTCTCAAGGGTGGGTTATGAATGAAGAGTGTAGTGATGATCAGACTAGTGAATCCGGTCATCCTGTAATTGATGGAGTGATGATGGAGTGATGATGAAGTGATGGAGTGATGATGGAGTGATGGAGTGATAGAGTGATGATGGAGTGATGATGGAGTGATGATAGAGTGATGATAGAGTGATGATAGAGTGATGATGGAGTGAAGATGGAGTGATGATGGAGTAATGATGGAGTAATGGAGTGATAAAGTGATGATGGAGTAATGGAGTGATGGGGTGATGATGGAG
Organism: Yasuhikotakia modesta; assembly: GCA_036877545.1. Classification (NCBI taxonomy): domain Eukaryota; kingdom Metazoa; phylum Chordata; class Actinopteri; order Cypriniformes; family Botiidae; genus Yasuhikotakia; species Yasuhikotakia modesta. The sequence goes on from JBAJNP010011248.1 coordinate 7,854, forward strand.
TGATAGAGTGATGATGGAGTGATGATAAAGTGATGGGGAGTAATTGAGTGATAGAGTGATGATGGAGTGATGATAAAGTGATGGGGAGTGTTTGAAATGGTGACATTTCATAATCTTTCCTCTAACTGAAACACAGAAAGGCTGGTAAATGCTATCTGTCTATTGCTTCTTACACAATAATGATGTTACACAATAACAATAGTATATATAATCTTTTTAAATATGTTAGGATTGAAATTGAATGTTTGTTGTGAACATTTGTTTTGTTTTTTGCCCTCCAGGCATAAAAGCATTTGCTTTTGGTCCTGAATGAAACATGTTGAAACAAGTGAGTGTATGTGCAAAGCTCCAAAAATCCACAACTGCAGAAATCTGTGTGTTTGTTAGTGTGAATGTGTCTCTGCTAACTGGGTCAGAGGTCTATGGAAGTCCTGGTCTCCATGGAAACTGTTGTGTAAGTCTGTACCTGTTAAGTTCCTGTGGCCATGGCAACGAGAAGTGATGCTGAGTGTCTGTGTGGAAGGTAATTATGAAAGCTGAGCAGGAAATGGTGTAGACACGAGGTTAAACAGGTATAGAGCTGCTCCAGAGAACAAAACAGAAGAGCTGTGAGGCCGGCAGGTCCAGATGGGTCATGTCAGTGTTAACAGTCGTAATGCGTTAGAGAGAGAGTCTCCATTAGTAATCTGCACATGACTACAGCCAGGGGAGGTAAAGCATTGCATCTTTGTTTTACTTGTCATTTAGAAAGTTTACTGTAGTTAGGAATCAGGGTTCCATTTAACACCAAATGTCCTGTTGGTCGGAAACATCTGCAGCTGAATTATTCAAATCCTTTAGTTCATTTTAATACCTTTGTCAGTGTGATGGTTTGTGTGTGTGTGTGTGACTGTGTCTGTTAGCAAGGAAACACGAGCGGTGATTGAACCTTTTTAAATTTTCTGCAGTGTTGGACTCTACACTGCTTGCTGCAGTAAACACTGAAGATGTGTCTTAGTTCAGATTTATCAGTGTGTCTTCGTGTCATTCTCTTTAATATTAATATGATCATAAAGAGCGTCTGCAGATAAAACCCATCTGACAGCATTTGTGTTGCACAGGTGAAGGCTGAAGATGAAGATTCCTGGTTTGCAGTGTGTTTAGATATTATATCTGATGTGGTTAGAAGGACTCATCCTTCTAACCATGAGGGATCAGAAGTAGCATTCCAGAAACTTTCTGAGGCGTCTAAAGATCATTGGCTAAGTGACATGTCAAAACAAATCCTACCTGAGTCATGGCAATTGATCTGAGATGTGGTTTCTTTAATAACTACACACGACCTGTGGCGATGACACAAAGAAAGCTCATCATCTTCCTCTGCCACACAATGGCAGGTATTACAGCAGTAATTTGAGCTGTGAGTGTTGCATTGTGGGTAATTATGGTCAGATACCAGAAAAACAGATCAGACAGTTCAGACATCACAATGAGCCGAAACAGAAAAACTGTTCATAGGTATCAGAGGTGATTATCCACTCAGATCTGCTGGTGTGTGACATGTTTGTGAAAATGTTTCTGCCATGTCAGTGATAGTCTGCCAACTCCCAGAATGCCTTGCAGTGATCATCTCATTGATTATATGTACATTAGTAACATTGACTCACCCAAATCCTGAACAAAAATGTAAAAACATTACATATTTAATTTGTGAATTACTTGTTGTCTTGTGTTCACAAAAGATTTTCTGCAAATTCATACATGGAGATTTAATCAAATTAAGCATCATGGTGAAGCATCATTATCCTTCCTGGTGAAGGCAATCCCACAATGCCTTGCAACAAACTCAGTGAGTAATTTCGTTCATAACAGGAGATGAGAAATTCTGCATATAAATACATTTTAATTTAATGCTTTCAGTATTAAATTAAATACATGATGTTTGATTCTATAAAAAAAAGTTTAGTTACAGAATTTCTAGTGAGGAACCAAACTTACCTTGTTTTAAAGATAACCAATCAGAGAATTCATGGAGAACAAAGCCCAGCAGCATCAAACACTTACATGACACACTGCAGTTGTCTGCATGCACCCTCCATCTATATCTGCTGCTGCCTATGTTGGGCATTTCAGGTCTTTTACAAAGGTTCCTCCTCAGTTGAGATGACCTTTTTGAAGACAGCTGTCTATGTAATAAAGTCTATTTGGAAAGTGAGACCAAGTTTAGAAGTTCAGAACAAAGCTTTGTTTCTTTGTCTCATGTTGTCAAACTACAGTTCCTTTAAGTGGATTGTTTGAAACCAGGTCATCTTTGAACATTGTGACCTCACAGCATTCTTCTTCTGTATGTGTTTCTGTGTACCACACAAAATCAAACATGCTTCGTTCTTCAATGTATTTGTTGCCCTATTTCTATTCCCTAAATTCTTTTTTCAGACTCCAACAGGTATATTTCTGATTTATCCTGTTTATTGTCTATGAAGGTTTTGGAAACTTTTTTACAATTGTTAACACCACCCAAACTGTAAAGAAATTAAACTGTTATGCAAGTAAAAACACAAGCCTTTGTGAATGTGGGAGACACTAAATGACGCGGTCAGAATTTTGATTAACAGAAACAACTGGCTGGGAACGGTGAATGTTTCCTGTCAGTTTTTTAATAATAAGAAAAACTAAGAGAATTGAATGCTTTAATGATTGATGTCTGAGTGAGGAAAACCCTCTGCTGGCTTTTATGTTGTTTCTTGTGCTGGTTCGCAACAGATACACTGAAGCTTAAGTAACTAATACATTTTGGTTACTTAAGACGGCAAAGCTGGGGTTGCTAAGCTGTTGTTGTTTCTAGACAGTTGCTTACTGGTCCATGTCCAGAGAGCTTGTCCCTCTAGTCCCTCTGATTCTCTAAATTATGGGTTTTAGAGTCTGCAGCACATACACACCATCGACACATCTCATCAGCAACTGAAAGACAACTGTTCACTTACTTCTAACAGTTTATCACTTTATTAAATAATTTAAAGTAATAAAACAAACACTGTGCCATCAGAAGATATTTAACAGAGTGAAGAAAGAATTATAAACTTTCTTTATAATATGTAAAAATCTCTTTTATTCATATTTTTGCCTGTTACTCTATCTGAATGAATGATGTGCATTTGAGAGCAAATACACTGTCAGTGTTTCTGAATGACAACCACATTTACTTACAAATCAGTTTAGTGTGCATAACTAAAAAGGCAGTTGTGAGTCCTAAGCGCTCAACATTAGCATGAGTGTGTCTGTGATCATCACCTTCATTTCCTCTGCGCTCAACATTAGCATGAGTGTGTCTGTGATCATCACCTTCATTTCCTCTGCGCTCCCAGGTGGCAGGAGGTGAAGTGCAGCACTGCTGAGGCTCACATGTGTGTGTGTGTTCTCTGTATATTAAAACCGAACGGAAATTGAAGGTCATGTTTAGTAGGATCTTTGGTTTTGGGTTTAGCGTCTGTTAGGGAGGATTAGGGTTCGGAAATAGGAATGAGCGCACTGATCCTGAGTGTATTTGGGTATAATGGTGTATAAAAGTATAATACATTTGTCTGTATTATTGTGTGTTATGTGTATAGGTTAAAAATGTGTATAGTTTAATAATCATATCACATTCGGTTTAAGTTGGAATGTAAATAGGATTGATACTGTGTGTGCATTTGAGTAGCATTTCTCACTTGACCAATGCAGTGACTTCTGAGCAGCAAATTAAACCAAACCAAGTTATTCATGAGAAAAAATCTGTTTAAGAAGCTTATTTTACAACTGATTGTGTAACTTTGATTTGTTTTGTCCACGTTGTTTTGTTTGTTTTCCGTGTAGTTATAGACAAAAGTTATAGACAATAGTTATATTTAATGCTTTACCTGTTATTCTGAGCGATAGGACTGTACCAGACTGTAGATTCACTCAGTCACGCAGTGCAGGAGAGATTATAGTTTTATAATTAGGATCTTTAGCTTAAGCTAGCCTTGCAGTTCACATGAAGCTTTTGCTGAGAGTCATGTGATAATTGTAAGAGGTGAGTCTGTTAAAGTTACAATGTGTTGTTTATGGTCAAAATAAAAATTAGATGTTTATATTTTTAAAAAGGCATACAGACAAATGTATCACTAACAGCTTGTATGTTTTACAGTGAGAACCAAGTGCACTGGTGTGAAATCGCTATCGGACGACACTCAGATTGGACATAAAAAAGTGGTAATGCACCATCTCTGATTGATTTACATTCTTACATTAGTTATATTTTGGAGGAATTATTTTTTTAATCAGCTCATTTGCATCTGTTTAGTTATCAAACACACAGTAAAGTGTTTGATATCTTAAACAAAGTGTTCATTAACCTGTAACTGAAGCATTTTTGGCTGCAACAAAATATGTTACAAATAATGTAGTCATGCATATAAACAGACACAAAAGCAGGTACACACAGCATGTCAGACACACATACTCCACACACACGACATCAGGCAGGAAGCACAAATCAACACAACACGTCATTAAGACTGTCTGCAGTGTTTTGATGTGACATGATTATTAGTGTTTTTCTAGAGAACACAGATAAAAACAAGTCCTGTTATTGAACGCTAATGAAAATGTTCAATACAAAATCTATTTTAGATGGATTATGTGGCCACAATAACAGCTCTGAGACTGGTGTTTACTCAGCACTGAGGGTCTGATTACAGTGTTGAAAGACGTTTTGTTGTGTATTCTTTTCAGAGAATTTACCCTCTTCTCCTGCGTCTTGATTTCTTCCACTGTTTTCTTTTCGGTCAAGGTAAAGTTATAGACACTGACACATGATGTTGTGGATGCATAAACATGTTGTTCTGCAGGAGACTGTGACAGTGCATGATACACACTTTATTTTTGACAATGTGACACTGTGTTTGTCCTTTCTGTGCATTTTTTATTCACACTGACACACACACACTCACAGCTTAGCATTGGAAGCCTGCGCTGACTCATACTACCTCACCTCACTTCCTGCAGCCCATATTTGGTCTGACAGGAAGTGCAGCTAACGCAGAGAGAACTGTTCTTTCTCTCCCATTTGTCTTTGTGTTTTTTCTGTTTCTAGATGAAACTGGTGTGGTGTGTTGCTAATGCAGTGTGCAGTAAAATGTTATTTGTGTGTATATGTATGTACACATCATTTTTGTCATACTATCAACACAGGGATTTTTGTGTGACACTGTGTGTGCATGAGTGTGTTTGTGTTAAAAATGTTTTTCCTCTAATAATCATTATTTTAAGCAGATAAGTATCCCTCAGCACATATATATACTGGTTGATTTAGAACCGAGTCAGGTTTATCTTGGTCTGTTTTGGTGACCATTTCATGTCTGATTTCCTACTAAACTAGTGGGCACTGCTGATCTGCTTCATTTTAGCCTTAAGGATTTATTCTTGTTTTTGCTGTAGTTCAGCTTCCGTCATTCATGAGATTTTGGGGCATTTTTTACTTGCAATGAAAAATGCTGGAACACCTTTGTGAGCTGCTGTGACACAGAGACTGAGATCCTTATTTAGAGCAAAGATATGACAAAAACAGTATTGTCTGTGACTAATGATATCCAACTGAATATTTCCCACCTGTAAACAGTTGCAGGTCTCTGTGAATATGACTGATGCACAGCTAAAGAACAGAGCGAGAGAGAGGATGCTATTACTGTCCACTCAGAGTGGAAGAATATCATGATATTCTGGGACATGCAGCGTTTTGTCTTGTGTTATCAGGGCTCATCTGTCCTCTCATCCTCTGCACTGATCGGCACAGATGACGCCACGCGTCTCTTGTTGCCGTGACACAAATGAATGATGCACTGTGTATTCATTTTCACATGACAGATGTAGATGTGACAGGCATTCTGCCACACATCATGAACAGGGCCACACGACTCCTTACCGAGTTAAAATGGCCTCGACTTACAGGATGGTAAATTAGAGCAGCTGAATTTCAAATTCATTATTTCTTATCTTTGTAGCACTGTAAAATATGAACATTTCAGAGGATCTTATAAGACAGGTAAATGCGCTGTCATCACGATCACTCCGTTTTGGACTTGTATGGATTTTGTTTGGAGTGATGTGGGCAGGACAGCTGGGGCAGGTCTTTCACAACTCATCCAGGAGTTCCCTTCAGTGAGTGGGCTGTCCTCTCTTTCCCACACACACATACAGCAGACTGAGTCATCCTCACTACATCTTATCCCACAATCCCTTCATCTGTTTCATTCTCCCTCTTAGATAAAGCATTTAAACATGGAAATGCTACTACTTCGCTTAATCACTTTATGTGTGTGGGGTGTTATTTCAGAGTGACCTGTTTCAGGGCTCTTTGCCCCAAATCTACACTGTCACAGTCTGGCAATTCTAACTGTCTTATTCACTGCTTTACTGGCCCTTTTTAAACGTATTATATTTTTGTAATTTGTTATTTTAACAGGTATTAAAAAAGTGATTTTGAAATTGAATCTATAATTTCTATTGTGAATCTTTCACATTTAAGTGTTTTTGCATTATAGTAAAAGTATTTGGGGGGGTAATTGTTATGAAAATGTCACAATGTAGAATAGTCTTTATTTTGCCTTTATTGTAAGGAAAATAATAACTAATGAATAGATATTGTGAAAATTGCAGATTTGTTTCTGTGTGTATTTCACAGGAAGCAGAAACTGTGAGTCCTGGGTTTCGCCCTCTTGTGGCTGCAGTGATGAATTACACACAGATCAGCCGCTGGTCTGAATGAATGAATGAATGAATGAATGAATGACCGCCTGGTTCTATCAGCACGATTCATCCGAACCTGTGCGTCTGCTGAGCCTGTTTTGAGTTTGGCTTCATCAAGGCCCGCACAGGGCACAACAGGGCAAACGGACCTGGGGCAGAAAATGGCCCCGCAGCTCTGGTACCCCAGCGCTAGAGTGATTTCTCAGGGTTGAGGAATCTTGACGGTAACTTGTCTTCAGACAGACAGGCACACATTACCTGTGACGCAGGTTAATCTCAGGTTAGGTCTTCATCTTCCTGTCAGTGTTTCTTTGAAAACCTCTGTTAGCTGAAGTGAATCATGAGTGAATAAGTGCTTTCCTACCTTTGCTTCCGCTGATGAGTAACACACTCTGTGTTCTGCTTCGTTCTCAGAGGTCACGAGTGACGGGCTTTTCTTCGGCGCGTGCGCGCGCAGTGGAGGCAGTTACAGACCCCAGCAGATGTC
>JBAJNP010011249.1:0-15082 GCA_036877545.1 Yasuhikotakia modesta
TAAGACTAAACATGACGGGGTTAAGCATACATACACCATAATTATTCTATGATTGCATGATTTAAGCAGAGAAGGAAACATGAACATGAAAAGGTACATGAAAGGTATACAGACATGCAACATAAGAATATACATACATTTAGGGCAGCTTATTCATTGATATGACTTAGATATGATGGGTCTTTACTGAGGGCTTTGTCAAACATCTTGCTCTCCTGCAAATGTTCCCTACCCAAAGATCTCAGGTTTCCCTAATGGAATTCGTTTGAATTTGGGGAGTGTGTCTAAACGATCCCTATTTACGATCAGCCAGAGAGGGGCTATGGAGACGCTGGGTCTACCCTAGCACCACTTTATGATCCAAAAGAGCCAGAAAACACGTTTCTGTCCTGTTGCTAGTTTTACAACCGGCGACAGGCAGAAGGAGCTAATAAGATCTCTGAGGATGACATGGTTACTTACCCACATTTTCTAAGTCATATCTGAAGCTGTTGCAAACCAGATGGCTCCTGACCCCGATGTGGCCTCAGGACCACACGCTACATTTCATAACAGGAAATTTGAAAGTAATTTGATTTCCATGAATGAAATGTTTTACTGACATCCTGCCTTCCTGAGCTGCACAGAGAGTTTTTCAGGATTCTGCTGGAGAAGACATGGGCTTCAGTAAACCTCGGATGAGGTTACAGGGCATGACGTTACATTTCTCTAACTAGCTCAAACGTTATCATTTAGTTGGTGGGTGTAAGCAAGCTGCAACCACCATTGTTTCATTAGAAATATTTAATTAAATATACTCAACACATTCACTAAATACATCTTGCAGATATAAAAACATCTCTCTACATTTATATGTTATAATGCCCCTGATTCACAAAGACTGACAATAAACAGGAAACCCAAATTTGACTGGGTTTCCACAGCCTTTACAGTGCAGATGGAAGTGTTGCTGATGAAGTGAGAATTGGGCTGAAATCTAGTCTTCCTGAACTGAGTTGTGAATGAGTTGAGGTCTTACTTGAGAAACTGGCCTGAGGTGTTCAACCAGATTAACCCATTTTTACTCCAGTATTTTTAGCCTATTTTTAATATGCTGATGTATGTAAAAACCAAAGTGGTTGGTGTATTTTATTATAGTGCAGGGGTGAATCTCATAAGTCATATTCAAAGTCAAAAATAAATTATCCTTTGCATAAAGAAAAGTCTATTTTAGAAATATTCTGCAGACAAACTAAAGAACAACAACACACAAATTGCCAAGCCTAATAATTGCACACAGGCATCCTTTAGTGTTCTGTTCTTTAAAAAGAAACTGCAAAAAATGAGAATTCATCAGAACACATCAGGGAAACAGTTGTGCTTATTTCCTTCTTATTTCGTCACCCTATTAAACTCTTAGCAAACGTTTGGTTAGAAGTACCGACTAAGGAAGGCAGACTTGCAACAAATTATTTTTATTATAAGTTTACTTATTACTGTGCACATTTATGCATTGACGCTGAATCTTAAAGCACTTTAAAGCAAATTAAAAGTTGTGAAGTGTGAACAGATATAATGCACAGAATTCTAGAAGCGTTCTGCAAATGTCTTGGCTGCTCTTTTGACAAACCTCACTTTTCCCCGATTCTTTATGGAGGAGGTGTATTCATAGGCTTTCAGCTTCGTATAGTAGTCTGAGAATTTGTTGAATAGGATAGATATTGGCATCCCATTGAGAATAATGCCAAATGAGATACATGCAAATGCAAATATCCTGCCTAGATGAGTCTCTGGAAACATGTCACCATAGCCCACAGTGGAGATGCTCACCTGTGAAATAAATGTATGAGCAATGTATGAGTGTGTGTGTGCAAATAAAAACTAATATCTTTTTAAATAGTACTAATGCGTCACAAATTATGACGAACCAAACACTACATCACTGAAACTGCAGCTCTGAAGAATAGTTAATGATTATGTAAGAGACAGGAGCCATGTCAAATATTGACAAACACTGTTGTTCTGTGTAAACTTGCATTTAACTGCATTAAGGCTACAACTTACAGCTGCCCACCACCAAGCATGTGGAATACTGGTGAAGTTTGTTTGATGCACATCATGCTCTACTGTATACACCATGGCAGAGAAGGTGAATATTCCCATGGCAATAAAAAGAAAAAGACATCCCACTTGCTGGTAGCATTGGCGGAGTGTAAAGCCAAAGGCTCGAAGTCCAGTAGAATGCCGTGCTAATTTGAGGATTCGAAAGATCCGCATGAGACGCATGATGCGCAAAACCTGACCCAATTTACCAACCCGTCCAACAGTCTCAATATCACTACCATGTTTCCCATGGTCTTCATTCTCAAAACACTCCAGAACCATCTGAAGATATAATGGAAGAATTGCAATCAGATCCACAGCATTCAGCATGCTCCTTACAAAGTGGTTGAGATCAGGCGTGGACACAAGACGAAGCACATACTCCATGGTAAAAAATGCAATACAGAAAGTCTCCATGTACTCACAATAGGTTTTACCACTTAGCTGGCCAGTTGTAGCTGTATACTGCATTTCCTCAACTGTATTAAGAGTCATAGCCACAAGTGATACCAGCACAAAGAAACTAGATGCTACTGCCATGAGCTTGGCTGTAATTGATGAGAATGGCTTCTCCATCATATTCCAAATGAGGAAACGTGTGTGACCAAAAGCCATATCTTGGAAACGGTCCTCATGTTCCTCAGTTTCCACCTCTGCTTGCAGTTCCCTTTGCACCTTCAGCTGTTCGTTAAGTTCATCTTGACGCTCCTCAAACGATATTCGGCAACAGCGATGAGTGTTTTTGATGCGAACCCCCCAGTAGTTGATTTCTTCCAAAAAGTTTCGTGGACACAATTCATCTTTAATCCAGACAACTCCAGTTCTGTAGAAGTTAAAGATATTGTGGAAGATGTCTGGGTCTCGGTCAAAGAAGAACTCATTGTTCTGCACAGTATAATCATCACAGAGATCAAGTTTTCTGCTGTGGTCAGTATATGTGGCAAGGCGACCAATTCTTGTCTTGGGATACTTTGCTGCTACCCTATAGGAGATCTGGTAAACCTTGCCTCCAACATTGATGTTAAGCATGTAATTTTTAGTTGGAGAAGAGAGCTTACTACAGCTGGACAACAATTTATCTTCCTCTTCATCTTCATCTTCTGTGTAGAGATCATAAATATCTCCACTCAGTTCCTGCATTGAATTCCAGGGTTTCACCCAGTTGTGTTGGCCAAAAGGAAGCTCAGAATCCTCAGGGTCCTCAGGAGCAGAGGCTGTGACCCCAAGTTTATAGTTGGGAAACAGGCTTTGTCTCCGACCCTTAAGCTTGATCATAGTGTCAGCGTTCTTCCAGGCATGAAGGTACACAAGTTACTGAGAATGTAGAGGTAGTACATGACTGTAATACCTCTGAGTCAGACCCCTGATCAATTTCCAGAAGCAGCAGCAACCAGTGTTGCTGACAGACGGGATTTAAGAGCTTTAAAGTTTAAATACCATTATCCTCTTATAATTGCAGATCTCCTGTAAATGAATGTCATACATGTGGCACGTAAAAATGCAGCAGTACATTTTTTTAACCTTTTTTAACACCTTATCTTCAACAGATCTCTACTGATGGCAACCATTTTGGATGTTGAACTACATTCTAACCATTTCTGTTCACGGAGAATCCTAAACATGCATTTCAAAACTGAAGATGACCATGAAGTTATACTTGTACACTTCTATTTAGCAATACCAGTGTAAAAAGATTCAAAGCCACACAAAATATGGTTACTCATACCCGAAATGTGACCTCTGCGATTAACCTTTTAATCATCCTTTGTGAGGAGCGAACAAACGCTTCAAGTTGTGAGAAAATACACCAGGAGCAGTCAATCACAAGTGCAACTCTTAACCTGTAGACCAGAACTGCCCCATTGGAGGCACAACCTAAGTGTTGTTTATATGCATAAATGCATTTTATGCATTATATGCATTTTCTATATATCTCACTATTGTGTAAAGCTGCTTTGAAACAACGTATTATTGAAAAAATATCACAGCACTTTTACACAGTTTCTTTCTAGCACTAGCACTACAATATTTGATGCAGGGCAAATTTATCCATACAGTATTTGTAATCTACAGAAATGATTTTGTTTATCAACACCAGTTTTCTTCTACTGTTCTTTTAATTCACCAGTATCAAACAGTGATCACTTTTTGTGCACTCAACCCGCATAATCATTTTGACATGATGTTCTGAAATTAACTTAATTTAAACAATTTTATTTAAAGTGTTTGCAAATGTTTCCTTTCACAATTCAGAGCATATTGTTTCTCTGTACACTGCTATAAAAGTTCACAGGAATGGCACATAAACATACAAAATAGTTTTAACAAATTTTAAACATTATCTTCTACCCTGGTACAATGCCCAACCATAGCAAAATTGACAAATGTGTACAATTTTATTTACAGAGGAAGTGCTTGTGGAGTCCTGATTGTTTTTAAGAGAGAGATATATACAGTGTTTTACAAATGGTGTAACAGCACTATAGAGCTTTTTAACCCAGAAAAGACACAATAAGCTTCATAAGAATGTATTTCTGGAAAATGATGTTCCTTCGGAAAACAAAAAAGAAACATACATGTTAAAGACATGTCTAAAGACCATCTAAATTATGAATTTAATTTAAATATTCCAGACACACAAGTGACCAAGTAGACTTTAATTTCTGTTTCCCAGCAACATCACCAACTTCCTTAGTAGGAAGTAAGGCTGTTGAATAAGTTTAGGACAATTATAATATGCTGTACACGGAGGTAAAAAGCCATGCCCTCAAAATTCCTTGATGCTTTTGAAGCACACTGTGCAAGAACATTTTCTCTCTTGTACTACAAATCACATTTTTGTTGAGGGAAAAAAATGAACTTAGGAATGCACATCAAAGGCCGCCGAATCCGCAGCAGTGGCCATTGGTGCAGTAGCAAATAAACTGGAGCAATGCTCTGGTTATGGCAAGTCATCTTCTGTGTTTACCATTGAAATCTGTAAGCATAGAAATACAATTAATTTGTAAAAAGGTTGTTCCATCTCTATGAACACTTAAGAAAAATCATGCAAAATTTCTTCTGCCATAAAATAAAAAAAACTGATAAGATCATTGTCAGATAAGGGCACACAAACTTTCCAATTTTTGATGGTCTTTTTTCAATATTTACCTATATATTTACCTCATAGTTACAAAATATTTTAAATGTCAGGTCCATTGATTTATTTACCACAGACAATAAATGTAACTCACAGCAGGGTATGTGTGGCCAACAGAGGCTGAGTGTCGGCTGATATCAATATTCAGGTCTTCTTCTGTGGTCTTCAGGTAAACGGGGTTATCAAAGTTCATGCTCTTCTTGTTTTTAATCTGCCAGTTCCGCCACATCAAGTAACCACCTGTAACAACCATCGCCAGCAGCACTGTAGGCAAATAACAGTGAAGTCGGTAACTAAATGAAGGAATGTTGGAAAATGCTTGTAGAAATACCTGTAAGAGAAAATAATATTTGACAAATTGTGACAAAATTCCTATGCAAACAAAATGTTTTTTCTTTCTCACAGCATGCAGCCAATGATGTATTTAGATTATTTGTCTGTATTATCTGTCTATAAAATGTTATTATATTTATTGCACTTGCTTTTACTTTGTGTGAAGCCAATGTGATTATTTTATTGTAAATACTTGTTTAGTTTTCACGGTGGATTTGGGGGAAAAGTTCCTCAAATAAACCAGTAGCAGGAGAACCGCTTGTGTCTGTGTGTGTGCTGGAGGGAGTTACACAATACACTGCCTTATAGATACTGCCTGATTTTTTCATCCATTAAGAAGTTCTGAGGTTTCAAGACTGAATTTAAGTGTTGTACTTACACACAGGCAGAATGGCCCAGGCAGCAGCAGACCCTTTGGCTGATGAATTGACTTCATGTATAGATGTACTTATATTTGCTTCTGATTGTTACAAACAGAACAAAATTAGATTTGGGATGATAACAACCATAACCAGAGCTGAGAAGCACAGTAACATTTCACTAATGCTGTAAATGAACTTTAAACACAATAATGAGGATGCAAGCAAACAAAAACAGCAATAGGATGAAGTGAACCAAAAAAAGGAAAAAAAAAAACCCACTAGGTTCTGACAGGCAGCCGTTACAACCAGTCTTGATTTTTAAATAAAAATTCTAGATATAGGTAATTGTTAGCTTGTTAGCCGAGGGAGGCAAATAGCCTTACCAGCAAAAACTGGTTCAGCAACCATTATTTCTGCAGACACTTCAAAACAACATGATTGTCTTAGTACCATAAGAACAGATAATTCACATAATTCTTCACTGACTTTCATCAAATGCATTCAACAAAAATATAATGACAGACAAAGGATATAATTAGATTACAAATACAAAGCTGTAAGTCTACATGCTATGCAGCAAAAAGCAGCAGTGACCAGTTAAAAAATAAGTACTGCCTTGAGCCGAGCTCATGTTCGGTTGTTAGGTGGAACTAGCATTAGACTTTCAGCATTGTAATGACAAACATTGTTTCAACAGTGTGCAAAATCACAGCATGATCTCTTACATAGCAGTTTTGATTCAGACGCATAAACAACTATAACCAAGTACTATGTATGTAAAAACGTGTACATAGTCAAAGGTTCCAGGAGACAAGCGCTATTGAGATTTAGAACGTCAACCATTAGCTGTCATCAGGTAATCGCCTGAACGTCACTAAACCTTCCTGTCATCTTACATACATTGTCCTACTGCGAACCGCAGAAATCTTTGAAACATTTGTGCCATTTCTACTGGCTTGATTATGACAGGATGCAAATTAATTAGCATGGCCCTCCACGCACATGCAGTTAATCTTTGTGACAGCTTTACCTTGAGGGTGACTGGGGTGAGGTGTCACCGTGCCTCCATCTTGAGGAGCAGCAGTAGAAGCTTCTGTTATAAGAGAGCACAATAATAGTCCCCTAGCCGGTTCGGAATGCTTTCAACTCCTAGATGTAACATGCTCTTCATCGCCATTCATTTTATGCTTAGCATATCTAAAGATTCAAATTGCTGCTGTCAGAACAGTGGCTAAAAATGACAAACAACATGACCATGAAATGACAGCGACTATGACCTGTGACTTACCATCAAGACTGTATGTTATTACTCTAACTGACTGTTATTGACTGACTGTTATTACTCTAATTACCACTGTGTTCCTGTAGCTCAACTGGCAGAGCGTTGAACCATCAGTGCAAATTTTTGTGGGTTAGAAAGTATCAGTAACAAAACCGATAAATTATGAATGTACTGATAAATTACTTGAATGTATTGCAAGTTGTTTTGGATAAACACACCTGCCAAAGGCATAAATGAAAATGTACTACAAATTTAAAGAACCAGTCAAATCAAGTCAACTTCTGGATTTATGTGAGTGATTCACACCTCAGAGTTTTGAAATGTTATGTTTGACTAAAGGGAATTAAATTTAGGCTTTTACCAACACTGGTCAACACAATTGGTCAACATCAACAGACACAGAAGTAATAGCAAGGAAATAGATTTCAGGCTGACACAAATGTATGGGGTGAAAAACTATGACAGAGTGGAAATGAATAGCGCACTATAGGTAAAACAATACAATTCAATCATTTGGTTACACAGCAACATTTACTGACCTGGTCTGCAGCGGAATCCATCCGAGGCAAGTGTTTGACCTTGTGGACACACACAGGTGTGTTTAGGGGAGTGTTTGTTAATCTGTGGAGCTGGCAGACACATGAATGAACAGCCTCCATTCTCCACCTTCTCATTACACCAGTTTGTCCCTGTATTGTGAACACAAACTTTATTCTCAAGTTGTTTGCTGAAGATATTGACAGTAATCAAAGCAGTCAATGGAGTAAACATTTGAGTCATTGTTAGGGACTAAATTGACTCTTCCTCAGTTAACGTGTGGTTTGTTTCAAACAGAAATATGCAAGACCCACCAGACAGCTGAATGAGTTCGTGGTACACAATGATATCCTGAGGCTCATTGAGGTTGCTGGCCAACATTGTTACATCAGATCCTGTAAACTTGTTTGCACCGTAGATGGCCCCATTTTCACCATCTGTCCAGAACACTCGATCCTAGAATGTGATAAAAACAGTGTAAACAAGTTACCCAAAGTTACTCATGCTTTAATAAATACAGTAAATTGTATTAATGTGTGTGCAAAAACGAATAAACCTCAAAAACACTTAGAGCCAATGGGTGAGCGAGGTACTCTGGGGACTGCAGCACTTTCCGGCGGTTGTCTCCATTCAGGTCCACACTACAGAGCATGTGCAGCTTGGAGTCCACCCAATAAAGTCTACCCTTGATCAAATCTGTAGAGAGAGGAGTTACAACTGAGAGAGACAACAGACTTTATAGTGGTATTTATCCCAATACAATTTAAAAGTCCACCCCAGACTCTCCATGACACACTGGCTCTTACACTTGCATTTAAGGAGCAATCTGAGCAATATCTCTTTTTTAATTGTATTATCCAAGAGAAAAAAACAATAACAGCTGCAAACGTAATACTACTGTGCTTAACAAAGCAATAAGGTACCATTTACATCTACAGCACAAATTCTGTGAGACATTTATAATACTTAGTGATGTTTGCTGAAATCCCCAACACTATACATTTGCCCAATTACTGAATATTTATTGATTCAAGTAAGATTTAAGTATTCTCTAAACAATAATCTAAGCATTACGCACCAAGAGTGATTCCACTGGGCCACTGAATGTCAATATCAACCAGGATCTGTCTGTCAACTCCATTCATTCCAGACTTCTCAATTTTAGCTGGTTCACCCCAGTCTGACCAATACAGAAACCTTTTTTGAAGGACCAGGATACAGTTAACTGTAACTCAGAATATATAATGATTGTAACTGAAAGCTTTAACTGCAAACAAAGCAGGTAAAATTAATTTATGATGCTTATTTTTATCAAATTACCCTGATAGAGGATCTACAGCAATGGAGGCTGGTTCCTTTAGACCGCTATCGAGCAGCACCTTCCTCTTGGTCCCATTGAAGTTGGCCACAGATATGCTCTTACTGCCCAGGTCTGACCAATAGATGTTTTTGTAAATCCAGTCCACTGCTACGCCAGCAGGCATGTGAACATTGTCAATCACTTTGTTATGACCTGCCTCATCTTCCTGCTTGTCCAAACCTGTGCTGTGAAAAAAGCCAAACAAGACAAATATGGAATTGCAAATGATGCAAATGAAGAAGTTAGGAGAGAGACAATGAGGCTTGACTTAAAACAAGCATTTTAGTAGTTACCTGAAAATGGCTTTCTGCCCCAGATCCACCCAGAAGATCTTCTGCTGAATGAAGTCGGCATCCAGGGCCACAGTGTTCCTTAGCTGCTCCACAATCTGAGTGTATTCACGTCGCTCAAGGCCTAGTTTACGAATGTCTCGTCGATTGGTGAAGATAAGACAGGGCTCTTTACCTGAGAATGCAAATTACACACAAAAAAAGAATTTTTAGTTCCGTTCACTTTACCTAAACCATTCATGTTGAATTAATGCCGTTGTGTCTATTTTTCATTTCAACATGATTGCATTATGTTAAACTGCCTTAAAACTGTCACTCATTGGTTTAACTTAAAGTTTTCATTTTAAAAGTACATGTTTCAGTCACTTAGCTCAGTCAAACTGTTATGACTGAATAAAAAAAAATAACTTACACAATATTTATGCTTTACTTGAAATATTTTTTGGTTATTAATTTATAGCTTGACTATAATTATAGAAGTGCAATAAAATGGTTATTGGCGTTTTTAAGTTTGTTATTTGTCTTAAATTGCTGTTGTTTGAAAGGTAATGTATTATATCTGGTATTTGGTTTGTGTTGAATAAAGCACACATTACTCTATTAGTATGTCTAGTGACAAAATAAAGCTAATGTGGAGTTTAATAATCAACATTTATCAGACTGATACAAATAATGTTTTTTTAAAACGCACATATAAAATGTGTTTGTATAAAGTTTGTATAAAGAATGTCAAAACATCCCGAAAATAATCTCAACCTAAAGGGAGCATCTGAAATAGATTGTGCCATTAACTGTAAATAAGCTTAAAACGAACAGGTATGTGTTCATCCGTTTCCATCCATGTTATTAGAAACAATAATATCAAACGTTTTTATGATGTCGGTTGATACTAATGTCACACTCCCCCCTTGAACTTTATGGTTTTGCCCTTGTTTTGGTTTCTTCCATTGTTTCTCGTTTTCGTTAATCTTCCCCACCTGTGTATTAGTTATTGTGTTCACCTGTCCTATTGATTTGTATCCCTATTTAAGTTGCTCATGTTTCTGTTTTCATGGTCGGTTATCGTCTTTACATTTGTATGTAATGGTGCGCGCCTAAGTTTTTGGTTTTCAATTGACTTTTGGAATAAACTGTTTCTGACGTTATCTCCGTTCCTCCGCGTTCCCTTTGTTTTAGTCGCACAGCCACCCGTGACAACTGTGTTATTAATGTTTTATGACAGAATGCAGTAATTTGCATCAGTGTGATTAGAAATTATTTTAGCCAACTGTTTTACATGTCCACTGTTACAGATGAATTTCTGACAGATCCATGATTTTAAGCCTGAAAGCCTTTAATTCAGCTGATCACCACGCCATCAGCTGAATTAAACCTCAAACAAACAGGTATATTTCCAAGTTTGCACGTTTGTTAGAGTTTAATCATTTTTTAATCAATTTAACCAACTGCATTACCCCCTGTACTACTATCTATCTTTGCACTCTGTTTTTGGTCTTTGGTTGCTATAATGGTATGGATGCATGACTAATATTTGGAGCAAATAAGAGTCTCCCTTCTTTCTTGGGAACCATCTTAAGAAGAACAACAAGCAAATTCTGAGAAGATTAAAGGACCTATCATTTTCATGGAGACGACAAGAGGTTGTCAAAGAATCTCCACTTACTGTTGACTGAGAAGATGGCCAGCTTTGTTCTAAGAAAATGAGGTAATTCACCCTAATGTCTAAGTGGGATTTTACATAAAATTGCATGTATTAAAATGCAAATAAAATCAAGTAGGTCAAATAAAATAATTTTACCATGTAAGTAAGTGAGAACACGTAGGCTAGATAGCTTTTTTTGGGCATACATTAAAGTTGTGGTGTTTTTTCTTTGGGCCTTAGGTTCGTGTTGAATTTGCACAGATAACAACTGATAACAAATTAATTTCAAAATTCTTCTCAAAGCCGGATGAACACACTCCAAGTCTTCTGAGGATATTTGCCAAGAGAGCTGGAGCTCAGGGACAAAGGATAAGGAAACTTCTTGTGCCACTTACACAGGTATGACAACTGCAGAAATTGTTTTTGTAGATAAATTAATGATTCGTTTCTCAAATGACTTATGTGACTTGAAAATGTATTAGTTTATTGGTACATGTTACTTTTGGCATCTCGCTCTTATTGGTACATGCTAATTTTCTTTATTTTCCCTAGTGTGCGTGCATTAATGTTAAAAGGCAGTGTGTCCTCAAAGCCCTGTTTGTCTACCTAAATGACAATCTCTTCAAGCAGTACATGGTATTATTGCCTGAATATTCTGACAATATTTTTTGTGTATAATTATTATTAATGTACTTTGTTCTGTTTATAGGATGTTGATTTGTCCAATGCTGAAACTGCACTCAAAGAAGTGGTGATGGGCGTTTTTGTCATCAGATTTGAACTCCTGCAAAAAGTGTTCCTGGAGCTTGATGGCCACAAACTCTCCACCAAAGGTCAAGCACTCAAGACCAAGCTTTTTACACCATGAAACTGTAACTAATTGTTTTTCTGTCAAATTCTGTCAAAGCACATTCGTGTTTATTCATTTTTGACTTTTTTGTTTTTGTACACAAGATCATATGTAAACAGGAATATTTTACTAAAAATTAAATTTGTCCTTAACTCACCCAATTAAGTCAGAAGGTCAAGGAAAACCATCAGGGTTTAAAACACACAACGATACTTTGGAATTGCAGATGCAGATTTTTTTTTGTGAAATACATTAAAAGCAAACTGCAAAATGCATTAAGTTTTTTTTATGGTAAGTATTTTCAACTTCCTTAAGAGCACATGCAGTCATGTCATGTGAACATGTTTCATGTAGAAACAGGAAGCAGCTAGTTCCTGTGTAAAGGAAAACATTTCTGTACACATTTGTGTTTTATATAAATTAGGTCAAAAATTCAGGTTTAATGTTTTTAAGTTTGTGAAGTGTTGTTGAAGGTATGACACTTGCTGTAAGCTGTTCAAAAAGCTGTAAAAAAATGATTTATTACATATTTGCTGCGTCTGTAGTCATCATTGAAGTATGGGGAAAAATGTGATATTCATTATTTTATAACACAGTAGTAACTTGACTAAATTGGATTCATTAAAAATGATTTAAACTTATATGCTTAACATAAAGGATTAAATTTAAGATGGCATGATTAATTAAAGTTCAATAAATACCATTGTTTCATGTTAATATGTTGTTTCTGATTATTTAGCTGTCTGGAGAATTAGTGGTGATTCTGTAGTTCCAGAATTTCATTTTAAATAACATGTTAACATTTTGCACCACAGCAGCAAGACAAACGAATGCATAAAAATGGGTAGCAATGCAGCTCAATGGGCATTTTAGAGACAAAACTGTGTTTGAAAAACCAACATACTCTGCTAAGCAGAATTATTAACTCTAGTTTTAAATTATTGAAAACAACATACCATCACAAGTGTGCATGCCAATTAAAATACAAGTAAATTACTACAACCTTGTTTGACTAGTAAAGCCATTAAATAAATAAAATTTGATTTGAATGTCATAGGATTAACTGAAGAACAGAGGTTTGGATTTAAAGTGAATTTGAATATATTTAGACACTTAGAACTCTTACCCACAGCTTTGCACACTCCAGTTGTAGGATCCATTTGGTAGCCATTATGACACTCACACTTGTAGCCTCCTTTAAGATTTATACAGATCTGACTACATATACCAGGGTTGAGACACTCATTGACATCTGCAGAGAAAACCCACAATAAATACATTTTCCCAGTTGTTTTTTGAAGACATTCTTATATGTTTAAAATTAAACTAATATTGGGTTGAAACTATCTGAACTGCAAATATAGCTGTTTCATACCACCACAGGTCTTGCGATCAATGAGCTGGAGTCCTGGAGGGCAGTCACACTGATAGCCAACAGTCATGTCGCTGCAGATGTGCGAACAACCACCGTTATTGATCAGGCATTCATTCATATCTAAAATGTCAGAACAGTACATATTTGGAACACCAATGCAACACTCACAGGAGATGCACAGATACAACATGCTGCGATTTACAGGGATCAATACTGCAAGTAACTAAACATGATGAACAACATCCTTCAGTCAGGTTTAAAAATGTAGCATGTCTCTCAATAACAACACCGTTGTGTCAAATTCACTGTTTGCGCAACCTTGTATCTGACTTATGCGACCTTGGAATAGGAGGTTACACAGACTAGGAGGAAAATAAAAAAAGGAAAAAAGACACCAGTGAATGTAGCAGCTAAATTTTATGCTCACATACAATACAAATATTATTTTCAAAACAAATAAGTCTCAGAGACATTGTGCTGACAAACTATAAGCACATTTTAGGTCTGTTTTGAGCAGGAACAGAACAACAAACCACAATAATTGTTAGGGTTTTGTTGCTCTCTTTTATTCCTCTCCTGTATTCCTAAAAAACTTAAAACATTCATATGGGTCAAAACATCCAGCTTGAAACAAGTCATGCAAACTGTCAAACTGCTTAACAACCCTTTCCAACAAACTTCCACTGCAATGTAAACAACTGTAAACTAAACTAACAATAACAGATGTGCCCTCCCCCACCTACAATTCCTGCCGGACCCGAGACTCAAACCCATGACCTATGGGTTATAAGTCCAACTCTCTGACCATGAGGCCACGACTGCCCCATGACAAGAAGCCATGATGACAGTAACAGTAGCATGTGTACTTACTGCACTCTTTGATGGGTTCATCGCTCCAGTCAGAACAGTCACGAACCTCATTACACACTTTACTCATCTCAATGCATTCTCCACTGCGACACTTGAACATATCAGGGTCATCACACCGAGTTACTGAGCAAACAGACAATGACAACATCAGTTTCCATCCATAAATCACTTTAATAAAACTAGTCACTCAGTGTAAAGTAATATCATAGATGAGCAGTTGCAACCTAAAAATAGTTCTGTACAGATACACTCACAGAGACCATGGGGAAAACCTAAATAACTCCACCTTTATACATATAGTTATACACTTGAATGTATAACACTTGAAATACATGCATTTATCAATTAAAAAGGAAATAATACTTTTATTTGCAATATGTATTCAGCAGTACAATGAATGAAAAGCTTTAGGCTGAACATTCATGGAAAATGATTGCCTGTTAACAGACCGTTTTTGCAGTTTACTTCATCTGTTCCATCTCCACAATCTCGGAAGCCATTGCACTGCCGGCTGCCATGGATACAGCTGCCATCATCACACTTGAACTGGTCTGGTTTGCAGGTACGAACAGCTGCATGTGGCAAAGACAAACAAAGACCTGTTAGTTGGCTTAAAGGGGACCTAGAGTCAAAATCAACATTTTTCTAGTCTTGACGGAAATGTCAGTATACCCGCCTAAAAGAACACAGGAAAAATTCCAGACATTTTGAACCACTATAAAGTATATAAATTTATGCTTTAAAAATGAGTGCCGGAAACGGCTCAGGGTGGAAAGCTGCGGAATCTTACGTCAGTTTCCTCTCAGTCATCCCCTCCTCACGAAAATGAAACCATAGTTTACATAGACCCGCCCCCGAAACGCCCCCGCTAATGTTACTGCTGCAGTGACGTTGTGAAGTCCAAGACAAAACGGCGGCTCGCGTTCACAGGTGAGCTGCTCTCCCCGGCTGTACAAGTAG
>JBAJNP010011250.1:3071-15082 GCA_036877545.1 Yasuhikotakia modesta
CTGGAGGGGGTGGTGGACCGGTACCAGCAGAGCAAAGCGGCCGCGCTCAAGTGCCAGCTGTGCGAGAAGAACCCCCGCGAGGCGACGGTCATGTGCGAGCAGTGCGACGTGTTTTACTGCGACCCGTGCCGCCTCCGGTGCCACCCGCCCCGCGGTCCGCTGGCCAAGCACCGGCTCGTGCCGCCGGCGCAGGGGAGGATCAGCCGCCGCGCGAGCCCCCGGAAGATCTCCACCTGCACCGAGCACGAGCTGGAGAACCTGAGCATGTACTGCGTGCAGTGCAAGACCCCCGTGTGCTACCAGTGTCTGGAGGACGGCAAACACTCAACACACGAGGTCAAAGCGCTGGGGGCCATGTGGAAACTGCACAAGGTGGGGAAATTGATGGTTTTGTCCCGGTTTTACCCGGTCTGTCGTGCGTGCTGTAGCGCGCAGCTGTGCGCCGAGACGTCGCCGTGATTTGCGGGAGACTCATTAACACGCAGCGCACGACGCAACAGCCGTGATTCATTTGCGCACCAGGTTAGATTCACAAGAGCAGAATATTTGCGTTAACTATGGATTCTGTGGCGTTTACGATCAGGACATGCGCAGTTTTAGAGAAGATTTCTGGCGACGTTTCACACCATAACCGTGTCTGTGTTAAATGTGTCTGTTCCCAAGGGGACGATGTACAACTGCGGCAATCGTGGTGTGTTGATGGCAACACGAGGCAGAGCTGAAATGAGAGAAAATCTCCCTTCTTCAGACTGTCTCTTAGTTAACGCAATGTGACTACATTCATTTATCAATAATGCCTCAGCAACGAGCTGTGAGAGGGTTTTATTGATCAAAAACCATGAAAACAAACATCACTGGACAGGGAGATGGTCAGACAAACACACACAGTAAATACATACATGCAAATGATCAAACACACAGTGTCAGTGTCCTGTTTTAATAACATTAATAACATTTTTGGGTTAGGTAGCATTAGTTGTAAACTAACATGTAAACTGTGTGCATGAATCTTTGTGTTCAGTAACATGACTGTGTGCTGCATTATTTTTAGTGTTCAGTTAAAGACATCATGTGTGTTCAGTAAAATGACTGTGTTAAGTTGCATGTTGTACATTTCCTGCTGTGTTCAGTGTGTTGTTCTTTGTGTTCAGTTACATGACTGTGTGTTCAGTAGCAGTACTGCATGTTTGAATGAGGACAGCAACACCACGACAGACCCAAATACGGCTTCCCTCATTTAGCACCTGGGACAGACACACAGAGAGCAGATCCTAGATCAGTGTCCTCTACCACAGGCCCATCTGTAACCGTTACACTGAACACTGGTGATCTGGCCTCATATCAGAGAGAAACGGCCTCTTTCCGCACTGCAGAAACTTGCTCGTCATTCAGTGAACAGATTGTAGTTTTGCGGGGCCTGAGGGCACCATATGTCTGTATTTCTTTCTCAATATCTCTTCCTAAAGAGACATCCCTCTCCTCTCTGTCTCACACAGACGCTTAGACAGGAAACAGGAGAAAGCTTTTTTTTCTCTTGTCCTTCTCTTGGAAGTTTCCAGCTTGAAAATTTACTGTTGATGTTACCTGTTATTTTTCTGCATCAGTCAGCGCCAAACTAGAACTGGAAAAATAATGGTTGTTTTCAAACAGGCTTCCCAAATTCTTCCCTTCTGACCCTAAATATTCTGTCATTCTTCAAACAAATGTATCAAATGCCTGATATATAACTTTGTGCCACTGGCTGGGTGAGAATTCATGAATGTTTCCCCTCAGAACAGAGACTTTTGGCATGTGTGTATCTATAGTCTAGTATCTGTGTTATGTGTCTATAGGCACAGCTTTGCTCCACAATGTGATGCTGTAGTATTTTAAGTGTAGTGCTCCACAATGTGATGCTGTAGTATTTTAAGTGTAGTGCTCCACAATGTGATGCTGTAGTATTTTAAGTGTAGTGCTCCACAATGTGATGCTGTAGTATTTTAAGTGTAGTGCTCCACAATGTGATGCTGTAGTGTATAGGGTCATAATGTACTATGTAGGCCATAGAGTAAGATTTGGGGCGCTGTGTTTCGTTCCTTGTTCTCTAATTTTTCCCTTCGTTTGAGAACAGATCACAAATGAAAGTGGAGGTCTCTTGATGGATGGTTGTCATGGCAACGTGAGAACATTTATTATGGGATGTTTTTCCCACTCTAAGGCAACATCATTTCACTGCCTGACGCACACACATACGCACATTAACTCCTCGTTCTAATCCCTCGCCCACTCCCGAAATGACAGATCTAATGGCTAACTTCACACAAATGATGTCATTTCCTGTCTCAAACCGCTTTTCGTGCAATTTGTGAATCCCACCAGTTTCTTATCACGGTAGCTGCATATTAATAAAATCATAACTCATCTTTATGCCTACAGTAAATAAATCAAAGGAGATTATATCCAAACAGACTGTATTTAACATCTTCATGTATTAAGGCGAATTGTGTGTCCAGACTTTTAAACATCAGTCATCTTTTCCCTGTTCAATGATCTGTATATAAATGTAAATATGGAGCTACATGTTTCTCACATGTTTTTCTGTATTGATTTCAGGGTCAGCTGTCTCAGGCACTGAATGTTCTGTCCGATCGCGCCACAGAGGCCAAAGAGTTTCTGGTCCAGCTCAGAAACATGGTGCAACACATACAGGTACACGATACACACAACACACACACTGTGCTGTTCAGAGCTGAATCAGAGATCTGTGGATGTGACTGGATGACTGATGGAAACATCAGTTCTGGAGATGAACCCACAGCCTGCGGTGACTTTAATGCTATGAGCTCATGATTAATCCAGTTCTTTATTATGGATCGTGGGTTTGACACAGATCTCTGTGTTCCAGCATGGATCCTTTCATTAAATAAAACTTTATTTATTACTGGAGATAAAAATGGAAAGATGCTGTTTATACTCTCATCATCAAACATGCCTAAAATGTGATCATTAAAAACAGGAAGAGGTTTGTCTCTGAGCTGTGTGGAGGGATGTTTGTAAGTTAATGGACTGTTTCAGTAAATGGTGTAAAATTAATTGTTGGACCTTATTATGAATCAAATGAAAGAGATTTGCAGGGGTCTCATGTTTAAACAGCTTTACTGTATCTGCTTTTTAAAATCCATGAGAGTCAGTGTTTAATAGATCATAGATGGTGTCTGATCATTAATAAATGTCCTCTAGTTTCATCAGCTGCAGCAGATGTCATGTCTGATGTCATGTCTGATGAATCACTGTAACTGTGACAAAATGACCAGACACATTCATCTGATGAGAAAGTGCTGTCAAGAGTCAAGATCTGATCTCTGTGTGGTTATGTGTTTGTCTGTGTGTTTGTGTGTCTGTGTGTTTGTGTGTCTGTGTGTTTGTGATGTAGGAGAATGGAGTTGAGTTTGAAGCCTGTTTGGTGGCCCAATGTGACGCCCTGATTGAAGCTCTGAACCGCAGGAAAGCCCAGCTGCTCAGCAGAGTAACCAAAGAACATGAGCACAAACTGTCAGTAAGTACAAACACACACACACATGATGCAGATGCATCATGTAAATCCATGATTATAAGTAAACAGAAGTAACGCAGGAACATTTGCAGGGACGGTGTGTCATTTCTGCACCTCTGATGTTTCCAAACAGAAGCATAAACTGATGAAATTGAGTGACGCTAGTTTTCAGGTCTCAGCTGGTCTCAGATCTGCAGAACAGCAACAGGGGAGATTTCATACAATTAGATCTGGTGCTAATTTCTCAAGTCACAGTTTGATTTGTTAATTGGGGCTTTAATTGCTGCCACCTTGAAGGTTTCTGGCATGTGTAACAGAGGCGATGAATAAATGATATTTAACACATACTTTTTTAAGGGGAATTTTTAATTCATCTTTAAGTAGCTTTGTGGGAATAGAGCAAAAACCTGTTGATAACTTGCTTGAAGTGTTTGTGGTTTTAAAATGAACAGCAATTCATGCACATCTTTCTGTTTTATCATTAAGGCAAACAGCTCTCTGAGGACAGTCTGTGTTTTGTGTTTTTTTCCAAGTTAAACATGAAGATCTGTATTTTGCCAGAGTTACAAAAATGCTTGATGCAGCAAAAAACAGCAGCTATTGTTGGGATGTGAAAAAGGCTGTTTTAAATTTAAAGCTGTGTGTTATGTGTGTTATATGAATATGTTTTTTCATGAGCTGAAGAGTTTAAATGATTGAAGACGGTGGCTGTTCACTGATTTTATGTTTAATTTTTAATAACTTTCCATCGTCCTTGAACAAGATGTTTAAATTTAATGTCGCTCTGGTGAGAATCTACCTGATTAATCTTCTGACTGGCTGAAATGATTTTATAGACTTTTAAAAGGACGGTGTTTCTGAACCTGTGAGATTTTCATATATGGGCCACAAAAGTGAAATAGTTTCTGAAAATCTGAGTTTTTCTTATGAAAATGCCGGGTGACAACAGGACGTGGATGCGCAGTAGATTTCTCTCTCAGCAGAGGAGGTGTCATTGAGTCATTTAGAAGAAAATTTGGAGAAATTTCAACAAAACTTTATGCTTGTTATGGGGGCGAATGTGACTCTCTGATGTCTTGTTTTACATTTGAAATTATTACCTAGCCTGTAGAAACTGGAAGAAAAATACAACTGCTCCTAGACTTTCAGTTATGCTGTGTGTAAATGTTGCTGTTGTTCACACTTATATAAGCATGTCCTTGCCTGTTGTCTCCACTGTGTTACAGGCCTGTTCCCATGGTTATAAAGATGTTGGTGTTCTAGTCTTGTGATGAGATGAGACAGAGAGCAGCTATGATGTTTTAAAATGTCTGGTTCTGTCGTGTTTGGCTGGATCTGATTTGGTAATTTGTTAAATTCAAAATTGTAATGTTTGGTTCTTTGGTCTGTGTGTGTGTGTGTGTGGCTGTGGGCTTAAAGAGAAGACCAGCACACACAGTTAGCTGGTCTCCACCGTGGTTCAGCTTTTACTAACCTCGTGAAAATAAATAAAAATGAGAATAAAATGCAATGCTGTGTCTTCTGGGGAAAAGTTCAGTCATGTGTTGCGAGAAGATGAGGGGATGCTAACAATTGGTCCAGCAGTTGCCTAGCAACCCAGCTGCAGCAGTTATTGTGGATTTATTGGGATTTTCTCTGTTGTGCGTCAGGTGGTCCGTGATCAGATATCCCACTGCACGGTGAAACTGAGGCAGACCACCGGACTGATGGAGTACTGCCTGGAAGTCATCAAAGAGAACGATCCCAGTGGATTCCTGCAGGTCTTTAAATCCTTATACTAATACAACCTCATCTGCTGATGTCAGTTCACACAGATCAACTAAAAATGGTGCCTGACATGAAGACTTTGGTTCAATATTAAGACACAACTAAAAAGATTAATGCAAATGTTATGGAAATATTTATGCAAATCAAAACTGAGAAACTATTTTACAATCACCAGCTTCATTATCTGTGTTACATTCATTTGCCCTCAAAAACAAACACTTCTGAAGCGACCCTTTGCCTTCTAAAACTTTTAGCATCACAAGACGTCTCTTGCTCCGGGGACTTTTCTTAAATTAACATAAGGTCATGCATTTACACAAAGTCAACACTTCATTCATTTAACATAATGGAGTGTAATATATTCTGTGTGTGTGTGTGTGTGTGTAGATCTCAGATGCTCTGATAAGACGGGTCCACATGACAGAGAATCAGTGGGGCAAAGGTTCACTCACCCCTCGCATGAGCAGCGACTTTGACCTGACGCTGGACAGCGGACCCCTGCTGCAGACCATCCATCAGCTAGACTTCGTACAGATGAAGGGTAACTGAGTGTGTGTGTGTGTGTGTGTGATAGCACGTCCTGATAGCAATCACTCAAATCAAGTAAAGTGTAAATATATTTATATAAAGGCATATCTCGTGTAGAAGTCACAGTAAGAGGAGGTGTGGCTTTTGTGAGCTCTGAGGGGAGGGCGGGATTTAAGCTTTCAAAGCTAGCTTGCTATTGCTAGCCTCTCTGAAGTGATCTACGCTACCTTTAATGACACAGTGAACAAGAACACTGGACTCAAAATAACTCTGTGTGTGTGTGTGTGTGTGTTGGTGGTGTGTGTGTGTTGGTGGTGTGTGCGTGTTGGTTGTGTGGTTGTGTGTGTGTGGTTGTGTGTGTGCAGTTCCTGCCGCTCCCATTCTTCAGCTGGAGGAGTGCTGCACGCAGACCAACAGCGCCACGTTGTCGTGGAAACAGCCGCCTCTCTCCACCATCGTTGTGGACGGATACATTTTGGAACTGGATGATGGAAATGGAGGGCAGTTCAGAGTGAGTGCTGGAGACATGAGATTAAATCCATCAGATCAAACCACACACACACACACACACACAGTGTGTCATCGTACTGTTACAGTAAATGCATTTTAATAATAAAAATGTAGCACTATATTTTATATTATATTTGTATAGTGTTTTTACAAATGAGGACGTTCCTAAAGGAGGTTTTGCTGAGATTTAAGTACAAATTTGGCCCCTCCTCTTGGGCCTAACACAGGCAGAAGCCACGCCCCCTTCATATTTCCTGTGCGTCATTATTGGTTGTAGCTATATACCCATAGACTGCCTGCCTGAAACATCCTGAATAAATAAAATAAAAATGAAAAAATAACAGATGCAGGCAGAGGACAGTTTTTCTGACACACAGACCAGCACACACTCGCAGTGCATCATAAGTAATGAATAAGAGGGATCATTTTTGTATGAGTTCATACTTTATTTTTTGGAAAATCCTGCAAAGTGCATCTTTAAAAACTGTCACACACAGAGAGGGTCTAAACAGGTCAGACTTATTTTAGAAATCCACATTCATGTGTCTCATATTTGCTCCATTTTCTGACACAGTCTGACAGATTATTAACAGCTGCACATTGTTTCCTCACACAATTCATCAGCATTCATTTGCTAATGAGCTGAAAGAGCATTAGAACCAGTGGTGTTAGTAAACCTGCATTTGCATTCTGCAGGAAGTTGTGTGTGTATTAAATGAAGTGTGTATTCTACAGGAAGTGTATGTTGGCACAGAGACGATCTGCACAGTGGACGGTCTGCACTTCAACAGCACTTACATGTCTCGAGTTAAAGCGTTTAACTCCAGCGGTGTCGGCCAGTACAGCAAAACTCTGGTCCTGCAGACATCAGAGAGTAAGACATGATAAACACACACACACATCAACATACTGCAGTTTGTCTCTATAGATAATGGGTAATAATTTGTATACTGTACAAACTGTATATTCATCCCTAAAACTTATCTCACCTCTAAACCTCACCTTCACACAAAACCTTGGTCACTTTCTAAATAACAAAACAACATAATTAATATAAATTCACCATTTAGTATGTTTTAGTGAAGAGAATATTTACTGTAAGTTAATCCCAGCCTGCCTTCATCACTCTGTGTGTGTGTGTGTGTGCGTGCGTATGTGCATTTGTGTGTGTGTGTGCGTGTGCATGTGCATGTGTGTGTGTGTGTGTGTGCATTTGTGTGTGTGTGCGTGTGTGTGTGTTCTCTACAGTTGCCTGGTTCACCTTTGACTCAACATCAGCTCACCCCGACATCATCTTGTCCAACGACAATCTCACGGTCACGTGCAACAGTTACGACGATCGTGTCGTCATGGGCAACACCGGATTCTCCCGTGGGGTGCACTACTGGGAGATGACCATCGATCGCTATGACAACCACCCTGACCCGGCGTTCGGGATCGCGCGGGCTGATGTGATGAAGGACGTGATGCTGGGAAAGGATGACAAAGCCTGGGCCATGTATGTGGACAACAACCGCTCCTGGTTCATGCACAACAACTCACACACCAACCGGTATGGACGGCTCTTGTTCCAAACCTGTATGCTGGTGTTTTATTCCGCTGAACACACAAGCAGACACTGAGGAATT
The DNA here is from genome assembly GCA_036877545.1 of Yasuhikotakia modesta. Classification (NCBI taxonomy): domain Eukaryota; kingdom Metazoa; phylum Chordata; class Actinopteri; order Cypriniformes; family Botiidae; genus Yasuhikotakia; species Yasuhikotakia modesta. The sequence continues at coordinate 11,037 of JBAJNP010011250.1, forward strand.
ATTCCATTCCTCACTTTTATTTCTGGGTGAATTATTTATTTCACAATATCTCTCTGAAGGTAGGGTGCGTGATTTAGTAAGCTATCGCTAGCCTCTCTGAGCCACGCCTCCTCCAACACATGAACACAGACATAGTTTGACAGGCAAGTAAAACATCCAATCATTGCATTTGGGCCGAATGATGATTGGACGAACATTTATGGTCCTACCCCTCCTACAGAAGATAAGCATTTATATATTTATATATTGGATTTTATATATTTATATATTTATATATAAGCATTTATATATTGGACTTTTCCTACAGCATTTCTAGAAGGAATGGACTTCCTTGCTTTATTAAATGTGTTCTGGAATCTCTTTGATCGATTAACAGGGAGCTGATAAAACTCATTTCCTTTAAAACACAGAGACTAATGTTCGCTGTTGCTTGGTTACAAAGTGGATGTTATTTTTATCTTAAATGAGAGGAGCTAATAGTCTTATTGGAATCACTTAATATCTTCTCTTGTATTCATTTCTCTCATTGTAAGAGATTAAATCACATTGTCTTTACAATGATTGTACAGAAACAACATTCATAGTCTATGATAAATAAAAGTTATCATGGCTTTTTATAAACAGTCAGTGGTAAATTTACACACAGAGCAGCTGGTATGAAGCGCTTTCATATCCAACAAATACACTCATAACTCATAACACACATTATTATCCTCATGTTGTGTCTCTGAAGCACAACTTCATCTTCAGTGTTGTCACTTGTGTTTAGGGTGTGTGGAGGTCTGTATGTTATTTTGTGTTGTGAGGATATTGTGTCCCATCCCCAGTTAACAGACAATGTTCTCAGATGATTCTCAATGTTCTCTCAATGTTCTCTCAATGTTCTCTCAATGTTCTCGCTGGATGACATTACCTGAAGTTCTCTTAAAGTTATTACAGTAACATTAGTAGAACTTTTTTAACATTATATATTAACATTATTGTTGATATATAACATTATATTGTTAAGTTGTTAGTGGGACATTTATGTTACCAAATTTTAAAAAGTTTTTATATTGTTCTTGCAACCAAGCAGTAACATTAATACAGAATCTAAAAACATCTTGCATGCTCACAAAACTTTGAAACTAACATTAAAGTTTTTGTTGTAAACGTTAGGGAAACATTCTTACAACCTTACACTGCTGCACGATGATCATTGGCCATGTTAGTGACTTCCGGTTGGTTAATGGCAATTGTGGGCATGGTTTGGAGAGAAGGCGTGTCTTAATCTGTAGCCAAATGTAATCTGAAATTGCGTCTTTACGCAAAGCGCGTTCAGTGGTGAGTTCCTGCCCCTGCTGCTCGGTTATAATGTTTACAGGGCAGGACAGGCCAGTAACAGCAGCATCTGTAACGTGGTGTTTGTATTGTGTTGTTGTGAGCATGTGTTTACTGTGACTGTGTAACAGTGTGTGGTTTGGTTTTCACAGACTATTGGATAAATGCATCATTTGTCATGGCTGGATTTGACTCCCTCTCTTTCAGGACGGATGGAGGGATAAGCAAAGGTGCGACTGTGGGCGTTCTGTTGGATTTCTCCCGCGGGATCCTGTTGTTTTTGATTAATGACGAGCAGCAGGGACCCATTGCCTTCAACACACTGGAGGGAACGTATTACCCAGCCATCAGCCTCAACCGCAACGTTCAGGTAACGTTTACACTGCACACTGCTTGTTTTTACCAGCACAGATGTCTTAAAGGCTGTGGCTGAATCATCTTATGTCAGTTCTTATATTCTTATTTGTCGTAATGTTATAAAAAGAAACTACTGGGGGCAGATGAGACACACAGCATCGCTGCTGAGCCCTGAGTCAGGTGGGCCGCAGGGGGTGTTATGAAACATTAGGTTATGAGTGGGCCCGACTGTTTTATCTGCCAAACAAAACTATGTGTGGAACTGTGATAAATATGGTCAAATGAGTTTTAGTGAGCTCAGGGTACAAAACAGTTAAAACTATATGAACACACAAGGACACAGAACTTTGAAAATAACCGGTGATGTAATTCTATAGAAATCGGCTCAACTTTCTGAAGCGTTCGGTGGACAGATTGTGTGTGGGAATGTGAGGTTGTGAGGAGGTATAATTATGAGGTAAAGAGGTTGTACGGTAGTGGATTGTTGAGGTAGAGCTATTTAGGGAAATAGTGGGTTTGTAAATCTTGCATTCTGTGACCTGCATGTTTCTCATAAACGATTGTATTTGTGTTTTTTTAACAGGTGACTCTTCATTCAGGGCTGCCTGTGCCGGATTTTTATACACCTGGGGAGTCTGAACCTGCCGGCTCAGTTTGCTGAAGAGTCCAGACACACACATACACTTACACACACACACACACTTACACACACACACACACACACTTACACACACACATACACACACACACTCACATACACTTACACACACACACACACTTACACACACACACTCACACACATACACTTACACACACATACACTCACACACACACAGCTTGTTGGGGAACTGCTTTTGACAGTCATTATTATGTTTTAAAAAGGTCTGAGAAATGTGAAATGTAAACGCACATGATATATATGTGAGGGTTAGCGTTAACCTAACCGTAACTGACCCTGATATATGTGAGGTACATTAATATTGAAAATATTTCACCATTTTCTCTCTTTCTTACCTGTTTTCTAAATATTATTATTATAACTCTTGATGTTGTTGTTTCTATGGAAACGGTGCTCATAAACATCTCAGCTTTCTGGATGTTGTTTCATGATAGATGCCGCTGTGTGACATTAGGCTTAGAAATGCGTTGCTGAAAGGATGTTTTTACATTGCATAGAATTATAGGTGTTCTAATGGTGTCTTAAACAGATGGAGGAAGACAGAAACTACATCTGCGTTTCGTCTCATACTACAACCTCGTATTACCAGTTACATCTCAGTTACTGTTCTGTCTGTTACTCTGTGTAAATTCTGTCCCGAACCCAGTCTCACCTGTAAACCCTGATTCAAAGCCATACCAAAAGCCAAACCCTGTGTTGAAGGCCTTATCGGACTCTTATCTCTAAACTCAAACACTTTAAGAAACTTGAGTTTTCGCTGATCCTCTCATGCTACAGTGGAGGAGCAACACAAATACAAAACCCATAATGGCCCATCAGAAGGTGCCGGAGCGAGTGGCGCGTCAGTGAGGGGCAACAGCTTTATCTGAAGACACTAATTAGGACACAAACACACACATACTAGCATCTTCTCAGCCTTGCATAACGTTTCATGCAGAGATGAGAATAAATGCTTTTTTGTCATTTGCTGCCTCAAAGCTAAACGCAAATGCTAAATAAACTGGTGCTGCTTACCTTCAATGTGAAAAAATACTGCAATATAACCAGTAGAACCGCAAACCCAAAAGATAGAGATGTTTAAACAAGACAGCGTACCGTGTAGCTGCTTGAAGCATTGCCTGTTAGTTTCCACAGAGGATGTACTTTTGCATAAACATGTTTAAATGAACCCACTGGTGGGGTAAATATGGGGGCAGGTGCTGTACTTTGTTTGTTGGCAGATAGTTTCTGCACAACAAAATGTTTGGGTGCAATGAGAATAAATTTCACCCACTGTAAATTAAATGTATTTTTTCATAAATTAATCCCAGTATAAAATGTATTATTGTTATAATATTATATTATATTATGTGTCTGAATTGTTATCTGTGAAGTTCACTGGTATCTCAATAAACTGGATAAGTTGAAACATAAAAGTGACATGAGAAATTTTTTAAACCTGCAATTCGTGCCTTTATAGGTTCATGGTTAATGTGAAAACATCAAATTGCTTTAAAGCAGCTTCACATATAAACATGTTGTTCCGTCTGAGGTTCCGCACCGCCTCCTTCTGGCCGTCAGCGGAACCGTCGCCAGAACTCGCTGTAAACTACATTTCCCATGAGTCAATGGCTGGGGCTGGCCACGCCCCTCTCACCTGCAAGCCATCTGTGTGTGTGTGTGTGACTGTGTGTGTGTGTGTGTGTGTGTG
>JBAJNP010011251.1:0-15081 GCA_036877545.1 Yasuhikotakia modesta
AGTTTCCGTGCTAGAGGGCCATCCATCAGGAAACCACCCCCACCAGCATACGGTGGGTAATAGGTTTTGTTATACAAGGCTTGTGGGATGTAGTACTTGTTCTGCTTTTTACGAATAGGCTTGGCTTTGAAGAGGACATCACCAACAAAGAGATCTTTCAAGTGTCCACTTGCCTCCAGATACTCCAAAATATTGGGAACACTAACAAACACATCATCGTCTCCTTTGAAAATGTAGCGGGTGTTTCCGCAGTAGGTAGAAAACCATTTCAGGAAGTGGATCTCCTTTAGAGTGAGGTTGAAGAAGCTGTCCATGAAGTCCCATTGCAGAATGTCCCCATAAATGTAATCCTCATATTCCAGAAGTTTCTGGTGGTTGTTTTTGTCTTTCTTTGAAGATGTCCCAAGAAGAAAAAGGGTCTTGACATTTTTCCCATTGATCACCTGCTCTTTGCCCCAAGTTTTCCGTATCACTTCTCTTCGATCATACTGCATTATGACTGACTTGATGACCATCAACAAGTCCACATCTCCAGCACACTTCTCTGGATGATTTAAAAGGATAGGAAAGTATCGACAATGCCTGTACAGCAGAAATTGCTTGAAATTGGATTGAAGTCTCGTGAACCACGTTGAGGATAATAAATTTAGGTTGGCACTGCAGTTCGAGGGGTTGATTTTCCAGTTTGTGAGTCCTGTGTCTTGGGTGATAATCTGATGTTCTGTGGGATAATATGATGTTTGCATGGAATTTTTCCAAAAGTTTACAGGAACATGAGGGAAGTTTTTTTCCATACGCTTCATATGCACGTGTCCTTCAACTCCTCTTGTCTTTAGGTTTTGTAGGGAGCTGATAATTCCTCCTTGAATGACAATAAGCATCACTACTGCCAAGAGGAATAGGAGACTAATGTGCTTGTAAACTTGCCATTGTTTTCTGGTGGTTGTCCTAGTTAAAATATGAAAAAACGTCAAAAAACATCAACTCCATTTTACAATAATATTTAAGTGACTTTTTCTGAACCAATTGTTACATATAAATAAATGTAATGCAAGATTGTGATGTTGGTGATAAAGGGAAAATGAATGCAGTATCACATCCATATATGCAAACTATTGACTTAAATAAATGCGTCATATCATAACTGATATGATCAGTATTTGACAGAAATGCAAACAACATACTTTGCATTATAAAAAAAGCTGCTATAGAAAAGCTAGCCTTCTGTTAACTGAACCAACTTTGTTTTTTCCCTTTTTCTCAGAATGTTTAATATAATATCTATTCCATTCAACTGAATAGTGGTACCAGTGCTAATTACGATCAATTATATTTTGTATATTTAACATGCATTACAACAAGATAAATTTGGTGGTTGTGAATTAAACTATGAAAACATTGTACAATACATAATGTGAAAAATGGAACATAGCATAGGTACTTTATCAAGCTGAATTAGAGTTAGATATGATTATGACAATGAAATGTGTAGCATAACAATCTTGCCATCAAATTGAAGTATTGAAAATGCATTTATTACTTACAAACATTGTGAAATGTATTAAAGGCCATGCATTTAGTTCCAAAAGCGTATTATAATAATAATACAGAATAATATATAGTTAATAAAGCATGGTGTCATATTATTCTTCATTATAGCTTTGTAATATTTATATATTTTAAACAGGTCTACTCACATTTTTAAGCCTGTTTTATTTTAAATGTTATCTTGAAAAGTTCTGCTCCTTTACAAAAGAAGATTGTCTCTTTAGGAAATCCTAGAAATAATAAAAACCGAGAAGTATTAAAGTCAATATGGAATGATATTACAGATCTGCTTGTCTTTTAAAACCTGTGTGAACTTTATGCAAATACAAGAAGAGATGATTCCTCCCATCACATCCACATTCCCACGTTGAATGACCTGCCTGTCTGGGTTTTAAGGAAGTATTTTTATTTCATACTATTGAAATAGATGTCAGGCTTCCATATTCCTAACCTTAGTACGTTTTCACAGTTAAATTGTATGTTTTGTGTCTGGTTGTAATATTTAACCAAATGTGATGTTGGGTGGGTTCTGCAGAAGGTTCTGCAGAAGACGAGCCATTGAGGTGAATAGAAACACTAATAATGAATAGTTAAGGCTGTACTGTCAGCACACCGTCAGATGGTGGCAAACTTCTCAAAGAAGATCATGCAGGTATGTCTGCAGAAAATATTAGGAGTTATGATATGAACAGTTTTATTTTTACATTGGAGTGTTTTCAATTTAAATAAGCACTTCCAATAAACATTAGGATTTTTTTTCATAGAAACAAGGAACATATGGAATAAAAAAATATAAGTTTGTCACCATTTGTGATTTAAGATAGATTTAAGCCAATTGTATCTCATTAGGCCCAGCGATGTATGATGGTTTTTCTAACACACATCTGAGACATGTTTGCAATGATCTTTAACCTGCTGGTGTCAAGATGAATTTTAGTGGATATATGAAGTCACACAGATGCACAGTAACACAGGTATAGTTTGTTGCACTGGGTGGTCCTTCATTCTCCAGCCTGTGACTCAGATCAAAAAAAGCCTGTGAAACCGATCAATGTCAGCCATTTTGAAGGACATCTCAATCTTCTGACTGCACACGGAGGAGGTGAGGAGGCTTCATGAAGAGGCTGGAGGTCATTTGTCACATGACATTAAAGCACATTTATGCAGCACTGTTTGTAAAATTGACCGTACAGCTTCTACAGCCAAGATATGGTAGTCAAAAATAGATTTTGCTACTTCTCCTCTGCTGTCAGTTTACTGTCAATTTAAGAACATAATGTATTATTATGTTTTCTTGTTTCTTTTAATTTTATTTGTATTTTGTATATTTGTTAGCACATAAGTCACACGTGTTTAATTCCCAAGGATTCCAACACACACACTGTACTGACAAAACACATTGTAAGTCTTGTTAACATAAACATTCCTGCTAAATGCAAGAATGTAAATGTAATGTAATGGTTTGAAATCCTGGGACTCATTTGAAAATTGCTTTGGATAAAAGCATCTGCTATATGAATAAGTGGAAATATATAAAGGATACAAATGGAAAAACGTTGACATTTTAAAAATAATTTTTATTTACAAATTCTAAACAATTCTCAGCATTTAATTCCAGTTGTTTTTGCTCAATCATATGATGTATTCTTGATCATAAACATTTGTGTATTCCGTAACCATTTAACAAACAATTAAATATCCAAGGAGGAGATTCATAAATTAATTCACCATTTACATGTACCAGCAATGTGTTGTTTCACAGTTCTAAACCTTAAGTAAACCCTCTACAATCTCAAGTCTGTGAAGAAATCAAAATATTTTATACAGATTGACAATTTGTGAAGCAGAAAATACTAAATTACTTACTCAAGCCCTTGTAAAGCTATTATCATTAAAATGTATGAAATGTCAATGTAATCTGAGAAATGGACATCATCACAGCACTAATAATGTGGTTTGTTTTATAAATGCACTTTAGAAACATGTTAAATTAACATTCATCCATGGAGGGGCAAAATAAAACAGAAAACTTGTGAGGTAGAGATGATCTGTTTCCTTCTATTTGGGACCATCACATACTGCAGACATTTTTGATTGTAATTTTATGTTATTTTTAGTTTTGTAGTTTTAAAGGCAGGGTAGGCAATATTTTTGAGAAACATTTTTGTAGAAGGCAATTAAGTAAAATCATTAAGTAAAGTGGTCTGAATATATTTACAAAATATTTATCTTCTGTAAACCATAAAATGTTAAATAACTGTCCAATCATTGCATTCGGGCTGAAATTTTTCTCAAAGAAAATTTGACACTGTTTTCAATGTAAACGTCCAACTGATCCTCATTTTGCATTTACAAGCTCCTTCATTTGTACATAAATTAAGCTACAATGTTGTCCAGAAATCTCCTCAAAAAAGGAGTACTTTGTATTTGAGAAGCCTCAAAGTTCTTTTTCACACATCCTTCATTTTGTTTCCCTCGATTTTTCACGCTCCTTTAAAAAAATCTTATAAGATTTCCTTTAAAAAAAGCTATAAGATTTCCATTTTCTGCGAGCAAACTAAGTCACTGTTGACCAATTCCCACATGTTCATTAGATCTGGTGGGAGTAATTTATGTACCACTATCATGCCCCTGAAAAAACATGGCTCCCTATTCAACTTACTGGTTTTGTTCTTTACAAGCCCAAATGTTTTGAAAGCATTGTGTTTAATTGGGGTTACTTTAAGCAATTCTAGACACATTCCAAGAAACACATCATCAATGGGATAGAGTTCCAGAGTTTCACATGCTCCATAGAGTTTCCGTGCTAAAGGGCCATCCATCAGGAAACCACCCCCACCAGCATACGGTGGGTAATAGGTTTTGTTATACAAGGCTTGTGGGATGTAGTACTTGTTCTCCTTTTTACGAATAGGCTTGGCTTTGAAGAGGACATCACCAACAAAGAGATCTTTCAAGTGTCCACTTGCCTCCAGATACTCCAAAATATTGGGAACACTGACAAACACATCATCGTCTCCTTTGAAAATGTAGCGGGTGTTTCCGCAGTAGGTAGAAAACCATTTTAAGAAGTGGATCTCCTTTAGGGTGAGGTTGAAGAAGCTGTCCAAGAAGTCCCATTGCAGAATGTCCCCATAAATGTAATCCTCATACTCCAGAAGTTTCTGGTGATTGGCCTTCTCTCCCTCATTTGAAGATGTCCCAAGGAGGAAAAGGGTCTTGATTTTTTTCCCATTGATCACCTGCTCTTTGCCCCAAGTTTTCCGTATCACTTCTCTCCGATCATACTGCATTATGACTGACTTGATGACCATCAACAAGTCCACATCTCCAGCACACTTCTCTGGATGATTCATAAGGATAGGAAAGTATCGACAATGCCTGTACAGCAGAAATTGCTTGAAATTGGATTCCAGTCCTGGGAACCACTCAGAGGATGAGATATTTCGGTTGGCGCTGCAGTTGGAGCTAGTGATATCCCAAGTCGTGGGTCCTTGGTCTTGGGTAATTATGGGTAGTTCTGTGGTAGATTCAACTACTTGCAAGGCGTTCCTCCAAAAGTTCACAGGAATTGGAAGGCGGCTCTTAGTCTGGTTGTTTGAAGCCATGAGCTCCATATGTGTATGTCGTTCAATTCTCTCTGTCTGTAAGTCTTGTAACTGGCTGATGTTTCCTAACTGGGTGACAGTAAGCGCCACTACGGCCAAGATGAACATGAAGCTAATGCGCTTGTAAACTCGCCATCGTTCTCTGGTGGTCATCCTAGTTTAAATGACAAAAGCAAGAAATTTAGTCTTTTTCTCACAATAAACATATTTAAAATAAATTGTGAATATAAGCGTCCTTGATTATCATTGGTAAGCCCAAGCCATTTTAAATTACTTAATACACCTGCAACCTTATTGCATTAGTAAATACAAGAAATGTTTTAAAGGCAAAGCGCTAAGGGCATAATCCCAGTAGATCTAAATGTATTATATAGTACACATTTTGGGCCCTATTTCTTTATTACCTTATCTTTAGTTTAAGAATTTATGATTTTGTGATTATTTAATATCTTTTTTTCAGCATATGTTATGTATTATCCAAGATAATATCCTAATCGCAATGATTCAAAGGATCCGCTGCAGTCTATGTAATGTAATGAGAATACATTTCTTTGTGAAAATAAATGTGTACAGTGAATATGTTTATAGTGCAATAGTTGTCAATCTTTGTGAATCTTGTAAATAAATGTGGTGTGTTCATTTGAATCTGCAGTCAATTTCATTAGTTTTCCGCATATCCAACTAAAAACAGTCTTACGAAAACTAGTCATGGTTTTACAATGCAGTATAAACAGTGATGTTTGCTGCAGTTTAACCATTGTATTTGTGATAAACCTTCAATTATACAAATATGAAATAAAATCACAACTGTAAAACTAAACATTATATACTGACAATGAAAAGGGAAATTGTACTTTTCTGGTAAAGTTTGGTCATCAGATAACAGTAGCCTATGTAACTATAACATATTATGGTTAGCTGGACAATGTCTTTGCTGAATGACTTTATAAACATCAAATAACAATATAAACTATAAAAATATAAATCTTGTGATGTTCAAGTGCATTGCAAAATAAAACAGAAACTATCTGTAAACGGAGACGTTTGTTGCTACTGTAAACTAAACTGTTAAAGCATCGATTTAACGAGGCACAAAAATGTTGATATTCTATGGACTATGGAAAGTAAAACACATCCTTGCATTTATTCGTTTTATCAAGTTAAATATCTCTATCGTATCATGGCAATGTAATGTGCATCATAAGATCGCATCATGACGTCAAATCAAAAGTTGACTTATAACTAGGAGACAACATTACTTAACCTTAACATCGCTTACATTGTGAACAGTTCTCCTTGCAGGTATTATTAAAACTTACAAACCATTACAGAAGATGAAATGAAACGTTGTGTCAAAAAATCACCCCCATCAAAACAACACAAAACTCAAAGATCTCCAGCAATACTCACATCATGCAACTTTGCCTTGCAGTTTTTTATTCTATTAAGATCTTTGTGAAAATGCTGCGTTTCTCCAGATAGATAGTGTGTCTCACTAAAGCATAACCGCAGTGAGATAAACCGCTAGCGCACACTGGGCTAAATTTAAAGGTGTCAGTTTCACGTCCCCTTTCTTAAGGGCTGCGCGAGGCTTTTAAAACCTTACGCATATGCAAATTACAGGGTGGATGACTCCGCCCACCGCACGCACGTTCCCGCATCCAGCATGACCTGCATGTGTGTGCGAGGATTTATGGTTTATGTATAAACTATTGTCATAAAATCCAGTAATACAAACTCTTTTTATGACTATGGTTATAGCTGAAATAGTGTCACTTAGTACCAATAGTGTTTATCTGCACATGAGACCATATATATTTTGTGAAACCAATTCATTCAGCCTCCATTTTGAATATGTAATATGTTTTAATATGTATTTTTTGTAGAGCGAGTGTTTGTTTTAGCTGTATTAATATAATATTTATGTTATCGATTACTCAGATTTTCAGATGTATGATTATATCGAATCACTTATATGAGTGATAAGTGTAATATTTTAATATAGTATTAGACTTTAAATTGTATAAACTTACTATTTACTGTTATAAAACACTGTTCAAATGACAGTCATGCAAAAAATATGTAAAGCCTTGGGTCTGGTTTGCTTAATAATTCACTGCTTACGGATATGAAGTCAACAGACAATACAAGGAAACCAGATGCATGAGTCACTAAAAAGGTGCTCACAGTTACCAGGTGGGATAAATGTCACAATACAATAAAAGTTTCAGGAAAACAAATCACTTCAGCTGCTATCAGTTATAGGAGACCAGAAATGCATTAGCAATACTTTGCTTAAGTCATTTGTTATTAATTTTGCAATATATAACAGTAATACTAGTTATTATATAAAAATAAAAGTGTTGAGACTGGCCTTTGTCTGGTTTGGTGGTCTGTTACAGATAACAACACACCAGAGTCTGCGGTTTTCCTTCTCCTGTCGTGTTGTTTTCTTCATGACGGATTGTGTGGAACCTATACGTATCATAGATGCTGCTTCTCCAGATATTAGCAGTTTTATTTCCCAGGAATTGATCTTTATAAAGACTTGTTTGTGTGAAGGTCAAATAAAAAGTATGTTGGAAACATTTCACCACTGTTCATCATTTAAGCAATGTATCTTTGTACTTATAAAACACTCATATCTGAGTTCCAGCCCATACATTCACATCTGTATTTTAAGCACCAGTTATTGAATCTTGCAATGCTCTGAACACAACTGAGCCAATTTGATTTGATTTGGTCTGTGTTCCACAAAGGAAGAAGATAAGAACATTTTTGACTTGTGCTAATACAACATGATGATGCTTTCCTCTGATGTTTCCTGAGTGGTCTCTGGCTGACGTAAACACGCGCACACACACACACACACACACACACACACACACACACACACACACACAGCATTACTGTGACTGAAATGATTGGTTGAATTGACCAATCATTGCCCCAAAACTGGAACTGACATTTTTTATACTGTGAGTTACACAACATCAGCTGCAATGATATTGTAGATACATCTTGTAGAAAAGCAGATCATCAGAAATTTTGATCAGTTGTTTAAGCGCACGATACGGCACAGATGTTTGATGCACCGTCACGCTAAACACAAAACAGCTCAGCTTGAGTCAGGAAAACAAGTCACGATAGCTTACCCCCCACAGACGTCTCACCTCATCAGGAACTCTGTTCCAAAGAGCAAAGCAGAAGAGTTTCCGCTAAAAGGACGCTGCCATCGCTCAGCTAACTTGACATCTCCTGCCCTGCTTTATTTACAACCTCTATATTGCTTTCTGTAATAAAAAAGCTTTGTTGGTTTTTAACAACAGATAACTTGCTCTTCAATGGCTTTCTTTGGATTTACTTATTCCCAAGACACCTCAGATCAAACCTAAAGACTTAATCTATAGGGTACACTTGTGTCAATATTCTGCCAAGGGCTGTTGGCAGAGGACGTGTTGTTTTAGGGGACAGAAACAGAGGAAATAATGATCCAAATATGGTCCACATTCAGACCAGGGGAGGAGGGAACAGGAAAAATCCCCCTTGAACCACAGGATGCACATGGACAGACCATGACAGCTAGAATACAGCAGGATATGGGGAACGAACGAGGGGAAAAGAGGATTGTGGGACACAGCTGAAGTTAGATGAAATCATTCCTGTTTTTCACAACTGTTTTGTTGTCTTTTTTCCCGTTTTTTGAAGTGGCCATCCAGGAAGCTGGAGAAAGAGTTGTCATAACTTCCATTTGCATGGAACTATTGTTATTTAAGTTCTGCCAAACATTAAGGAAAATGTTGTTATATTAATATTGTTATGATAAACTGTGATAAACACAACATGAGTGCAGGTGGTGGCCATGATATTCCTGTGCAGTTTCTAGAGTGTTCTGGGTGGTTGCTATGAGGTTGCTATGTAAATATCCAACATAAGTAGTTTTAGCATGTTGCTATGGTATTCAGAGGCAGGGTTTTTATGACAGTGTCCTGGATTGTTTCTAGGGTGTTGCTGTGGAGGAACTAAAAAGTTTAAGGAATTAAAGATTAAATAAATGTTAAAGGTTTAAACAAAACATATAAACCACATGTACAGCTTTAAGAAAACATCTTTTAAACTTTACCTCTCAACATCACTAACATAGTTAAAGAGGCCAGTGTGATTATTAATAAGTTCATTCACGTCACTACAATTTAAGAAATAAGAAAACTACATTATGCCATCATGTTTACTAAGAAGAACTTTAACTCTTCTATGTATTGAAATTAACGTGTTTCGTGTAAGTTAAGATTTAGCACTAGCAAAGCAAAGCAACAGGCGTTCAGACACATGTGGGATAATGAAAGTATTTCTTGAAGGTTATTGTTGTGTCACAGATGTGATCTGTGGCAGGGGTTGAGATTTCCTCAGGAGTGACAATCCTGAGCTTTGTTCCAGCAGCCCCTGCCATGTCTCTGCTGGCCAGACCCTGATTTAACCTCTGGGGGATCTTAAGCCTCACCTGCAGAAATGTTCACTTCCCCTTTTCACTTCCTGTTCAACTGACTGCCTGGAAAGTAAAGAAAAGCTAATTTAATGCTAGATAGTTTTTTAAACTATTTTATCAATGGTTAATCTATTTAGTGGTTAATCTAAGTAAGTATGAAGATAAATAAAAATTTACTATCAGTTTTATTTTATGCCCACTTTCAACTGAATACAGGCATGTGTGTATGTACTATAAATATAAATTATACAATTATAATAATAAAAACTTTTAAGTTATTTAATTGGCAAACCATGTAGTTACTTTAAGAAAGAATGAAACTGATTGTAATTGATTACATTTTGTATGTAATGTAATTGTAATGTAATTTTGTAACCATACCTGTTCTAAAAATGATTGAGACTAAAAGATTGAAATTCTTGCAATATGAGCTCACACTGTGAAATGTCATTTCCATTAGTTTCATTTGTGCAGACTTTGGTCAGAACAGACAGTGGATCATGTGAGTGCACTTACTCACTTATGACAGGAAGCAAACATTATATTAGTGCCTGACCATGTGTGCATTACAGTAGATAATTGACTTTAGAGTGATGCATCAACAGGAAGTCGCTGGCAAATACAATATAGACCCTAAAAATGAATCTCAGTTCATTTCAATTCTGAGAGGCATAAAAGCAGATCTTACAGTAGAGAGGACAAGGAGACGTTTTATGAGACATGACATAAAATTTCCACCATCTACATATTCTGCATGTTATTCCAAACCTGAGGAACACAAAACTAAGACATTTCTCAAGATACCTTCTTTTGTGCTCCACAATAAAATAGAGAAATAATGAATAAAGACAGAAATACAGTGAGATCACAACAGTAAATATATCACAAACACAGAATAGGGTGGATTGCACTAATGTTGGACATTTATTGTATTGTCCTGTAGTATATTACAATGTTAAGCCAACATTGTAAATCCAAATGATATTTGGTCATGTGACTTTGGCATCACATGACAGTACAGCTTGTAAGTCATGTACATTTGCAAATATTGTCAGTCACGTTTTAAACAACAGAATATAATCATATTTGATAACATAGTGTAACATATGTAACTACATATAAGTATAAAACAATATACTTTAATTTTTTATACTTTTATTATAATTTTTATTTTACTATAGCGCTATTGAATGCTTGATTATGATTGGCTGGCAGATTTTGAATGGAACCAAGGCATTTAAAAACTGTGAGCACAGTTGCATGGCAATAAGATTATTGCAGTTAGAACTAGAAACTAGTAACTACTTATTCAGCAGTGCAATTCTGCTACAATATATATGCCGTCCAATAGGGACGCAATGCGGCACAGTGACACACATACAGTATGGGTTAAAAGAGCTGTAACATGGCTATTGACAGATCGTTACCCAGGACAGGAGGTGTCCATTTTATATACAGTCATAACCCAAGTGTCCTTCCTTTCACACATAGAGACACATTTGTTACTCTCCAAGACACAGCAGCGTTTGACATCATACAGCCCCTCAGATGTTCTGCAGCTGGTGTTTGTGTTGTCTGACAGCTGTTCCAATAAAAACATAAAAACTGACCAATGAATGAAAGAGTAAATAAATAAAGACACGCTGAAGTGGTTCCTTATCTCAAACAGTTAAACCCTTTATATTTGCATTGACTGCAATCTGTCTTTTACCTCATGTTCTCTGAGCCCAGGAGTGTTTAATCCTAAAGGGACTCCAGTGTACTGGAGAGTTTGCCTTCATTTCCAATCAAACACACCCAAACCTGCTACTCAAGGTCTTTACTAACAGACTAGTCAAGTTAAAGCTACCCTCTGCAGGACACTGGCCTTCCGGGACTGACTTTGGACACTCCCGTTAAGCCTGATATTATTTTAAATTCTACCCCAATCCAACTTCTTGATGTATAAATTTGAAAAGTTTTATCACATTTTATTCTTGAGAAAGTGAATAGTTTATTTTCAAATAAGTCTTACAAAACAGTACAGCTAAATGTTCCAAGGTAAATGTCTAATAAACTAATATTTATTCTGCACACTGTAGTGGAATATGTCAGGGTTATGTTCTGTTTAGTTTACTGTTTCCATGTTTTCTGCGTTTCCTCATTCATTTGAACTAACTAGCAATTTAAGTTCTTCCTTGTTTTTTACTGTAGTTAGCAGTTGTGTTATCGGTTTCCTTGGTTTCTGTCACCTGTGATATAACCTTTATCTAGCTTAATTTTCCTCATTCACTTCAGTCAATTCAACCAAATTGGAAAACCTGTTTTGCAAAACGGCTCCTAGAAAAGCAAGCATTTAAAAAAATTCGAAGTGCAAGTTTTTGATAAAAGACAATTTTTGTTTACATGCAAACAACAAATATACGTCTATAAAAACGATGATGTCATGCACATGTGTATTACGTGTTCAGTCTATCTAGCAATATCACCAAATACTGGCCTGGCATTATTTTTAGTGTTTTTATAGATCTGTGTGAAGGATCTGATTGTTTTGACAACATTGTTGTGTGCACATGAAAACTGATTTCGTTTAATCTAAGCTACCAAACTTCTGTAATCTAAAACCTGAAATCAAACACTGAGAACACCAGAGAGCTTTCAGTACAACATATCCATTTAAGCTTTTCCTTGTTCAGCTGTGATTTTTGTGAGGTAGAAGCACAAGGAGAAACAAGCTTTATGACGAACAGAATGACTCACACACAACGCTGAATAACTAAAGCCGTAAGACACTGGCACTGTTTGGGCATGGAAAACTATGTACTTGTATATGGCTGAAGTGACATATGTCAAAATGACTTTGACTTTTTGACTTTGAGTTATAGGCCTAACAGTAGTAGCACTGGAATATTCCAATATATTAGCCATAGTGACAAATGTGACCATATAGAGATTACTGTTTTACACATAACACAATGTCATAACACAGTGATATAAATAGTTCTTAAGGAATTTCACTTGAAATGAGTGGAGGTTTGGAAAAAGCGTTTTCTGTATTTGTAGTTTCTTGAGTTTGTTAACTATTTTTTTATTTATTAACATCACACATATGTGCCTTGAAACCACTGTTTGCTCTGTAGTGCTCAGAGGTTTTCATTTCCTAAAGTAGCGACTGTGATACTTGTCGTCTGGTTGTTGTGCATCTGGGATCAACCTTTCTCAGCTGTGCTAATATTAAGATTTATAACATATACATTCTTAACATCATGCCATTAACATTACAATACACACTATCAAAAGGTCAATGTGTAAACATCATAAATATTAACATGATTTTAGTGTGCATTGCTTTCTAACCATATGTGTGTAAAGGTATGTGCATTTGAACATTTATGGACATTTCGGAAGACTTTAGACATTCAAAGCAATATAATAAATGTAAAACACAGCCTGAATGCTGTTTGAACACATTATTGTACATGTATGTAACAAGGGCGTATGTACTATATATGTTCTTATGTTTACATGCTGCTCAAACTGAAATATAGCAGGATTCACAGGGACAAATACACATGGGTTGGACGGCTGTCTGATCCCATTGATAGAATGAAACATACGTTGTGCTTGAGTAATTCAGTCTAGGTGTCTGTTTTGGTGGAGATGTTGATTGAATGATGCAATACTCACTCCCCCTCAGAGCCCCCCCGCTGAACCAGGCCTGCTTGTGCTCTGCTGGGGCTCACTGTTGGGGAACTGGGGGGGGCAGCGGTGGGACATGAAACCTGCTTGCATCACCGTCAGGGTTGCGAGGAATCTTTGGCCGGCTTGCAAAGCCTGTTCTCAGCCCACTAGGAAGCAGAGAACGAAAGAATGAAAATAAACTTACATGCAAAATCATTCACTCATTTGAATACAAGCATTTGCATTTTACGCTTGTCTGTCACAGTTTCCTGTCACAGAAAGACAGTTACAGATGTTACAGTTTAAATACAGAGCAAATCTTCACACAGTTGTACATTATTTATCTGGGATTGTAGTATAAAAATGAATTGCATCACAGCAGTGCAATATATATATATTTACATATATACATTAGATTCAATTAGATGAAATCTAATTAAATTAGAATCGCTTTTAAAAGTATGTTCAAAAATTATTGTTCCAAAAATGCATACATTGAATTTACTGTAAGGCTCTTTGAATAAAAGCGCATGTCATATTAACAGATGTAAAATGTAAATGTAAAAACAATTCATAAAAATTGCCAAATTCTTTCTTAAAACTTGAATTCTGAATATTCCTAAAATTATAAAATAATTACAAATTTCTATGAGACTGTTGGTTTTTCATTCTAACTACCATCATCACAAACTCAACAACATTATAATTTGCTACCAGAATAATAACGTTCAGTTTATGGCACAAACAATTTAAGCTACGTCCATCAACTTGACTGCTTTGATTTCTAATGGCTACACAATGCAAGAGCACATGCCAGTATGTACAACAGGGCCACAGGTTTGCAATGTTTTCTGCCAAACATTTGCAGAAATGTAAAACTGTTTGTGTCCTGACAGGTTTCATATTACCTTTTGTGAGGCAACATGATGATGCTTGAATTAGACTAGCACAGTTTCAAACATAACAACCATTGAACAAACATGGAAGGGGGGAGGCTGAGGTAAATTTCAGGGTATCACATGGGGGGAAGCAAGGAACCGAATCCTGGGTTTCAAACAAGCTGCTCTACACCCCCAAATTTCAGCTCGCTGTCATCCAGGGCAAAGTTACAGCCTTTGATAACACTGGATTCCCCGGACCTCTGCATTCTAGACACACTGTGCCACAGCGAGCATGAAATGTTGCACCGAGTTCCTCCAGCTAGTGTGACACTAGCTGGTGGAAGATCTCAAGATGAGCAATATTTGACCCAACTAAGAATGTAAAGCAAACCTGTGAGAGTGGCCACTGGACTCATTCAGTGCTGGCAGAGGGACGCCTCTCTCAGAGACCCCGTAAGCCCCGAATTCACTGAGGAGAGCCAGCTTTATGAATGTGAGCAGAGGAACGGAAAGAGGAACAGCTGTCAAAAACTGCACCTCACACACGACTGACATCATTGACACACACACGCCACAGCAGACAGGTTAAGAGCAGATCACTTTCACAAGAAGGTGTGAAGCTTTCTGAGGAAGAAGTGTCACATGGTTTCAGATCATATGGAAAGTGAAAAAGAGGAAGTCACTGCCAACAACAAGATGAAAATACTAATAGTATTACTATAATATTGCTATTTAGCCAATACAAACAACAAGCACAGATGCTGTTTAATAGTAACTCCAAATAAGTCCAAATGTGATTGTTTCACTAAATGAGACAAGCAGACTGCTGGGGCAGTTATGGTCTACTGGTTAAGGAGTTGGGCTTGTAATCAGTAGGTTGCTGGTTTGATTCCAGCAC
>JBAJNP010011252.1:0-13153 GCA_036877545.1 Yasuhikotakia modesta
CACACACAGGGTAACTCAACTAGAAACAGGTGAAAACTATAAGTAACTAGGGCAACAGGGGAGGAGCTAATGAACTAGTTAACATGATTAACTAAGTTAACAAAGGGAGGGAACAACACAAACTAAAACACAAGATGAGAAACAGACACAGTTGTGACAGACTTTTTTGCATTATGATAACAAGCGTTATGAAAATAATTCCATGTTGCTACATATCGTAACAGCAGTAATTTTCTTAAAAGTACAATATTTTCTTTCTGTAATGTAACTCAGACACGGTCACAACAAACTTTGAGATATCCAGGATTACAGATTTATCAAACAGAAGTATAATATCATTTTGAAAGAACATCTCATATGCAAATGAAGCAGTTGCCAAAGGCTACACATTTCCTGTGCCACAAGTTTTTTCATGGCAAATTAAAATGCAAATGCAAACAGCTGGCGGCAAAAGATTGCAGTAAAACCAGCCAAAGTGACGTAGAGCAGAACAGATGTCCTCACCTCACAGACACACGTGACAGAACGTCAACAAACCGGCCGTCTCACAAAACGCTGGATCTTCATCAGCAGATGATGTGACGTTCATGTTTCTGTGACATTTTAAACAGCCACTCGATTGAACTTCCTTTATTCCCATCGCTGCTGAATGCAGCGTTTGATGATGAGATGTGTCTGATTACAATGCTGGGCAGGTTATATTTCACACCTGCTGTGTGTGTAACTTTATTTCCTGCATCGTATTGAACTTGAACTTAAATAAATACAGAAAACGTCTTTGATTAAAAATCGTTCAGGCCAGGTGCTGGACTCATGATTTCTGACTAAATGCAAAGTACGTTCTCATAATAACCTTTGAAATGCTACTAGTTGTGTTGCAGTTTTATAAAGGAAACCTTAGTGAGTGTCGGCTAGCTGCACGGCTAAATACTAACAAACAAATAATTGATTGATCCGCAGAGGCCATCAGGAAGAGGTTGAATCAGCACTTTACACAGTTAGCGTCGCGTCCTGGAGTGATAATGACAGATAGAAATGCGTTTAACAAGACGTCTTTGGGGAACATGTTTGTTTTAATTAGCTGCATTTACAAACCTTCAGTAAAAGCTGTTAAGCAGAATTGTGGGTCTGTTGTCTTTGATGCCAGTGGCTCTTGTGAAGCCACATATTGAATCTGCTGATGGCTTTACCTGTTTCAGCACAGCTCACACTGAGAAAAAACTGTGATTAAATACTATTTGTGCAGAGCATTCAGAATCAATCAATAAATGTTAATTAAATTGTTGGCTTTTATGTCGGATTTGCATTTTTATGTTACTGCCTCGTATCGCCAAAACCGGATCATCTTTTTATAGAAACGTTTGTTTTCTGGCCAGTGAGATTCTGGAGAATTCTTTAGGTTGGTGTTGAAAACAGCTTTGGAAAATCTACAGCTTTAGCGCTGAACTTTCAACTCATTCCCAACTTTGTCTGTGTCTTTAAATAACTCCTGAAACATGTCATTATTAAATATAGTGATTATGATTCTCATTAACCGCCCAATTCTCCAGAACTTCCTTTTTTTGTGCTGCTGGAATGAGAAGATCGTTTGCAAACCACTGGGTTTTATGAACAAACATTTGCATTTTTGTATGTTGCATAACGTCAGCAGAACTAGATCATCTTTTCTGAAAGCATTTGTGGTGGAGAGAGATTTATATTGTGGAGTGTAAGGCTTTGGAAACCATTCTTGGAAATTCTGTGGCTTAATGTTGGTGTTTAACTCATTTCAAATCTTGTTTGTTTTAAAATCCACAATCAATGAGGATATTGTCTTACAGAAAACAAATTCAATAACTCAACCGGAAGACAGAAAATAGCATTTATTTAGAGAAGTGAGCAGTGTTTACATTTCACGGGCAAATGCCTTTTAAAGCATTATAATTCTGCTCATAATTGTCTTATTATAAACATCCAGATTAAACAGCATCAATAAATGAGGCAGTAGAATTATTTTCACACTTATTATTAACTTTACAGACACGGTGGGAAATCTGGCCACTGATAACATTTATAATTTTCCTATCACATCTTCCCTCAGCTAAACTAATCACATTTTAATGAACATAATGACAGTGTTTGCATTGACCTGGTTAATTCATCAATCTGTTCAATTACAGACAGAAAAAACTGTTTGTTAAGCTGTTGAGATGAGAAACTGTTTGATTGGTTTGCAGTGTGAGAGATCATTGAACGTCATCACACACATGACATTTAAAGTCACATTAATCCTCATTTAATAAGTAATAATCATTTAAATGAACGAGATAAACAACATAAACAAGACTTTCTGAAGGAAGTGTCACAGATGCTGTGATGTGCTAATGTGCTCTGAACGTTTGTAGAGCGTTGCTAACAGGAAGTGTTCTCAGAACGTGGGATAATGTTGTCTAAAGGTTCTCTCAAGGTTATCAAAAAGTCTTGCAGTAAAGTTATTAATGCTAAAGTTAACGTTTTTGCTCATTAATGGAAACATTGAGAATATACAACCTAAATGTTTTGCTGGCCAGTTGCCTGGACATTCTGCTTAATAACTTTTGGTTGCATTCAAGGAGGAGGAAAATATGATTTTTGATTTCATTTTAAAAAGTCTTTCCCTCCAACCTCCTACAAATATTATCAACTGACGTAGACAGAATTACAATGAAAGACATTTAATAGGGTTTTGGATTAAATTCTGTATTATGAGCCATACTGTACAATAGACTCAACAAAATAATAATAACACAAAGAGAGAGAGATGGAGAGAGAGAGAGACTCTGTTAGCCATCTGCACCATCAGCACATGAAAGAGATTAGAGAGAGAGAGCGAGAGAGAGAGAGAGAGAAAGAGAGAGAGAGAAAGAGAGCGAGAGAGAGCGTGAAGCTATGATCAAACAGCCTGAGAAATCTCTGCTGACTCCCTCATACATGATCCCCTGTGATGACATCACTGTCTCACATGTGAAGAGAGAACGAGAGGAGAGAGAGAGTAAATCTTAAAGAGAGGGAGAGAGAGAGTGAATGTTAATGAGAGGGAGAGAGAGAGAGTGAATGACAGAAAGAGAGATTGGAGGGGGAGGGGAGAGATAGAAAAGGGAGTGAATGGCAGATAGGGAGAGAGAGAGGGAGGGAGTGAGCGACAGATAAAGAAAGGGAGAGGGAGTGAACGACAGAGAAAGAGAGGGAGAGATGAAAGGCAGATTGGGCTCACGGGATAATCACTCCATTCTCTGATGTCACACAAACATGAACTCTTGTGACTGAACTCGTTTCTGAAAGTTTTCTGTTATTGTTGAACAATATCTTTCCACAAACGCTGTCAACAATCTATCTGGGTCACATTTCATGCAAGAATCAAAAGAAAGAAATTAAAGGAAGTTGTTTTCTTAAATTAAACACCATCCTTTTTAGGTACTTTTACAATTCTTGACATATTTTTATTTAAAACTAATATTTATAAAGTTTGGTAGTATTTATATTAAGGTGATTTACAGTTTGTAAATTGTATTGCAGTAATAAGTATCACCACTTTGAACAGAAATAAAAAGCTTGTGTCAAATTGTCATAAAAATAACAGATGAAACATGTTATGAAACAACAGATGAATCTTATTTCTACAGGTTCATTATCTGCTTGTAAAAAACACATTTTTTGTGTTTACATATTTTCACATATTCATATTCACATTCACATATTACATATGTTCACATATTTGGATGAATTGTTTTAGGAGTTCAGGTTGTTTTTGGGCAGTGATGGTAACACTGCAGGGCAGCGTCACATGTCTCCTGTTCAGGGAAAAGCATTGAATCGTGGGAGAGTTGGAGATCAAAGGACAGGATTTTTGACTAAAAGTCTGAACTGTGAGTCTGAAGAGCTTTTCTGCGTTTGGGCAACACGGGGTAATGTAGGAATGACACAGCATGTGCACACAGCCAAAAATGTTTCATTTATAAGAATTTTTTAAGAAAACGCTAGTTTAGTTAAGTGTGACTTTTGATTACTGGTGTTTTTCTCACAATACTTTAGTTTGGTGCATGTTTAATCCCTTACCCAGCTTCTTACTGGAAACATTAGGAAAACATTTCTACAACCTAACACTGTTAGCTGGGTTAACTGGAGCACAGATCAGTTTTGTCTCTTTTGCAATATCTCAGCAGCTCCTCTGGAGAATTTGACTTTAATTACGTTCTTCAATCTCTGTTTTCTTCTCTTTTATCCACCAGCACAGCATATGTTAACATCATTAGACGACACGATTGAAAGCGAGCGTTTATTCTCCGGATTATCCCTGTAAACTTGCACGCTCCGCTGCCTCTGTGATATCTCCTACTTTGCATTCCTAAACACACCTAATTGTGTTTTAAAAATGTGTCTTATTATTGCGGTATTTACATTACAGGTTTAGTTTTTCAGCCCTGAGAAAGACTACAAGGAAGTTAGTAATACTAAGTAATAGTTATTGTGTGCCAAAACCACACCTACTACTAGTAACTGTACCGCACCACCAAACGTCACTTTGATACTGTACATATTCTGGTTCAGCTAAAAGGGAACGTTAGCTGAATGTTATATATATATTTAAAATATATATCAGAAACGTTAGCTTTAAGTTGTTGGTGGAATAGTCTAAAAATGTTACATAATTGAAAACTAACTAGCACAACATCTAATAAATAAAATAGAGATGATATATAAAAAATCTGCAGTGTGTCCATAAGAGAGATTTGCGGCAGAGATACACTTACAGTCATATCTGAAGCGTTAAAAACGACCAGCTGACTGAAATAAGTGCAGCTTTCCCATAATCTCTGTCAGCTGAGCTGTTACTCCTCATAGCGCTTGATTTGCAGATAATTTAACAGAGAAGGGCAAATTAACATTCCTAACTGCTGCCTGAATGAAACTAGTCAATTAACATATGCTAATAAGATGCAGATATATAGCGAAATGCCTCACTGAGTGGTTAACCAAAAGTCACATCGGCCTGCAGAAAAATGATCTCTCCAGAAAACTGCAGCATTTATTCAACATTTCAAACGGTGCTGATAGAAATATATTAAACCATGACTGATTTATAACCATTATTAGATGTGGAAACATGTAGCAAACCAATAACTTCTGCCTGTTTCCTCTCCTGAGACGAGAGCTTGTGTTTTTCATGTTACTGCAGGTTAGAAGAAGCTCTTTTTTGTCTTCTCTCTATTGCAGCTGTGATATGAGAAGACAGGTGATTTTTGGTGTAGTGATTTCATCACCTCAGTCATTTTAAACGAGAGCAGCTATAAAAACGTACTTGAGGCTGCAACATTCCAGTGAAACGTTTCATAAACAGACAACATGGGAAAAAATGTATAAATGTGTGCATGAACCTATAAAATAGAGATGACAAGTATTTACTGAATGTTTTAGTCATGATCCAACCTTTATGTAAACCAGACGTAGAAAAACAGCCGGTAAGTACATTATACAAGAAACAAACATTTTTCAGTTAATGGGCCGAGAAATTTGTTTCTGGAAAAGTCAGGTTGATGTTGGAAGGTGGAGTCTGTAGATTTTCCAAAATTCTTCCCAAAGGCGTTCCATGGAGCCAAGTCTGGGTTCTGTGCCGACCAATCAGGTAATTCCACAGCAGACGATATAAATCATTTCTTTCTGCTTGAACACACACAGTTCTGCAGAACGTGAGGTACGCTGTAGCATTAAAATGTGTCTTTCCTGGAATGAGGCATCCAGTCAAACCTATTAATAAGGCGGCCCATGTTCCTGTCCCCTGTAGTGTAAGTCATAATTTAGAAAAGGCTTTAATTTAAAGTGACTTACAGCAGACTTACGAAAGCTGAAATCCCTGCAGCAAACCAGTTCCAGCTGTTTTAGGTGGTAAAACCATTTTCATAAAATAACAAAATTTTTAATGTTGGAGGAATGTTTTCAAAAATCTCAATGGTTAGACGTTGTATTAACAGTACTGCCTCCTTATGAGAAAGTTTTTAAAATGTTTTACTAACAGCTTAAGAATAACGTTTGGAGAACTTTTAGAGACTTACGTTGGCAGGGAATGAAGCTGCAAACATTTTAGAAAGCTTCAGCACAGGAAGTGATGCGGCTGGCTGTATAAACTTTAAAATAAATGTTATCGATTAGCAGAACTACAGACAGTAACTTTTAATGGCTGTAAAAATGGATCTGAGGCTGTAGACAGGAGACACCCTGGATAGATGATCAGTCCGCTGCAGGACTCACACTGAGTGTGTATTAACATCTCATCTGTATGTCTGTGGGCTGCAGGGGAAACCAGAACACACAGGTTGAGTTGGACTCGAACCAGGAACCGTTCTGCTGTGAGACAGCAGTGCTACACACACTGAAGGACTTTGTTGACATGCAGTAATAAATAATTGGCTGTAAAATGTATTTATTCATTTGGCAGATGCTTTTATCCAAAGTGAGTTACAGTGAATTCATACATTTATCAATACTTGTGTTGCATTGGGATCGAACCCATAAACTTTGTGCTGCTAACACAATGCTCTACCAGTTGAGCTACAGGAACAAAACAGCAGAATTGATCAGTATTGATTCTAAATATTGATTATAAAGCCAAATGTATTAATCATACATATAAAATATAATATTTATAAAACATAATTGTTATTAAAATACGCAAATATAGATAATAGGTCGGAGATATATAGTATAGACATTTACAATGCTTCATGGACATGAGCAGGCCAAGCTACTGAACACGTATTTGTCATGATTACTGTTTCTTTCTCTGATTCATTGTGAATTATGGGTAATGCAGTTTTTTAACAGGACTCTGTCAATTAAACACAATAGATCAAACAAGTTCAAACCGCACAGTTCTGTCTTCTGAAGAAAATATTCAGGGTTGAACATATGCTAGGCAACACTTGCGTCTGCAAACATGAAACAAACAACAGCCTAGCAGTCTCTCTCAACCGCTAACATGAAGATGATCTTTAAACGGCCGCTGACTGCTGCTCTGTGCCGCCGTCGGTTCTTCCATTAAACCTTTTCTTTCATTTAGAAGCTTTTTAGTATGTACAGTGTTTAATGGCCATCTCTGTGTGCATAGTCAGTTTCCATGGCAACACGGAAGTAAAAGAAGCGCGTGACACAGGGTAGTTAGTAAACGCAGACTATTACTCTTTGGCACCGAATTTTCTTTTGGTAAAAGTGTGGGAGTTGTTTTCTCGTGAAAGATCTCGCACGTGTGCTCACAAGCATATGGCCTTTGTGGAAATTGTCACATTCACGCTTAAAATCTCACCGGTGAGACGCATCTACATATGAATTAATGTGTTTTAATCAATTTATCACAGGCAATTACGCAGCGAGACAGAGACAGGATGAGCTGAAAGTTGCACGTCTTTTAAATGAAACAATTAGACGGAAATGAGGAATTTGTTAGACTGAGCTGTAATGCGTTTAAAAGCTCAAGGCCTGTCGAAGTCAAAATAAAAAAGCTTCATTTGATCACAGCCATGACAGAATGTTGACATTTATCACAGACAGAAGTTCAAAACTTTCACTGAGCAACAGGTATACGGGTTACTAGCTAGGTTGTAAGAACGTTTCAGTAATGTTTTACATTAAACATATGTTATGGAACGTTCAAAACATTTTATTTTTAAAACATTCATTTAATTTTTTTTAACGTGGCATTTTTAAAATGTTTCACTAACAACTTAAGAATAAAGTTTTTGATATATATGATAAAATGGTTAAAAATGTTATGATAAAAATACACACACACACACACACACACACAAAGGTAAATAAATTACAGACTAGCATAACAATGAAATAACTAAATTAAACATTATATTTATTTGCTGTATGTCACTGAGTATTTATTGTTAAGCTCTGTGATGTTTCTGGTCCGCAGCTACTTTCTCCTTGTTTTTATATTGATTTCTGGATATTTCTTCCTCAGATTTCTGTCTCACACACAGGATCTTGAAAACATTCGCGTAACAATTTTTGTCAGCGTGAAACACTTCAGAATAAAGATGAACAGGAAAATAAATGAATCTTTGTTGAAGTAACCACTCAGATGTGCATTTCATAAATATGCATCGTGTTCAAGTTTTCCACACTGACTGTAAAACATGCGAAAACCTTCAAAGACGAACAAATGAGTAGCGCAACCTCAGCAGATCTGGGATTGGCTGTCCAGTGTGTTGAGGGTGAGGTTGACAAAGTCAAAAAGTTTCTCCTCATTTCTAGTCACAGGATGGAAAAGAACCTGGCAAACAGAAATAATTCAGCTGTGTTTATTTAAAACTTGGGCGCTGGCTGAAAGGTCATTGGCTCTGAGATCGATGTCACACTGAGTTAGATTTAAAGATAACAGGGAGTCTCCTGCAGGTCATTTTCAGCCAGTCAGTCGTGCTGCTCCTGGAGGTATCGTCAGGTCACGGCCCTGATGCTCTCAGATGATTGAAGAGTTCTTCTGACCATCCCGTCACATCCGCTGTGTTCTTTCGTTCCTGACAATCACACGAGTGCATTATGAAGCGCAGTGAAGCACACCACATACTGAACACAGCACAGCCCAGAACTTTATCACAGCAGAACGCTTCAACCTGATTGGGTGAATTTATGTAGCATGTGGGAACGATCTAAGAACGTTGGCTAACGTTCTCTGAATGTTTTTTAAAGTTATTAGTAACATTATTTCCTGCAGAACTTACATATATGTACAAATGCATTGATGTTTTGACAGGATATAGCTGAAATTGTTAGCTGGCTAGTCTCACACAAACTTTATAAGACAGGTTTATCTTACACGTGTGAGTCAGTAAAGGCAGGGCAATGTTTTGAATGATGGGCTGCTAATAGCCCCACATATTAGAACGTAAGGCCTGTAATTTGGTTCTCTCAGATACAGGAGGTGAGATTCTGAGCCTGTAATTCTCCTTCATGTGTCATTTAACCACCCAGCAGTCATTCTGAGACGCTGAGATTTCTGCAGAAGGATTTGTACCATCCCATAATATCGTATCACGGGTCAACAGTTAAAACTCAAACTGTATGTCTGTAAAAAGCAACACGTTCATTTATTTAAAGCTTGGATGGATCATTTTAATGTGACTTTTCTAAAAAGTCTTTTCTAAAACACATTTCCTTTTTCTAAATAGTTTTTAGTTGCCTTTGTTATATTTTACACAGGTGATTATATTATACTGAAAAATCAATAAGAATATTAATGTGTCACTAGATTTTTACAGAAGAATTTGGTTCCCTAGCAAAACGATGCTAGAGGACCGTGTGTGGTTGCTAAGGTGTTGCTATGTAGTTTCTGAGGATTGACTGGTTGCTTAAAAAGCTGTTTGTAGGTGTTTGATTATTTTTTACTGTAGCTGTCCAGCTGATAAGGTGATGCTATGCAATTGTTTGGGTTTTCTATGTGGTTGCTATTGCCTTGCAAAAAAGTATCTTTCCACATCACACAATTTGAGGAAGCGTTCAAGTACAAACAGTGCACAACAAATTTAATTTATAAGGTCAGGGGGTTGTTCATAAACAATAACAAAAACAACAGCGATACAGACTGTAGCGCTCACCACAATCCTGCACAAACAAACAGGAAACATTCAGGCATCTATTGTTTGTTAGCCGTCATACACCAATGTGATTCTGTAGGTTATGTGAATGTACAATAACACAAACACTCGACAAAGTTGTTTATATTGTTTAAGACACAAATCAGAATATAATCTCTGTATTACCATAACAACAATTATCTGTGAGGTCAAATGCAGCGTTTCTCAAGTGCTGGTTAATGGTGTTAATGAAGTAACATTTTCATGCACACGGGCATCTTCAGGGTTAAAGCCACAGAGAAATGTTTCCATTTAACATTTTCACCTGCTCGACTGACAAGCTTAAATCAGGCAAATTAAAGCACCACCCAGCCAACAGGGAACGTTCTCAGAACGTTTGCTAAAAGTTCTGTAAAAGTTAGTAGAGTTGTGTTTTTAAGTGTTTTGTCAGTAACATCAGTAGAACTTTTTTCACGTTATATATTATATATTAAAAACCACATCTGTGTAGTGAAATAGTTCTCAATAAAGGAGGAATAAAAAAATTACTTTTCGTTAGAATTTCCTATGTTTGTTTGAAAGTTGGTATTTTTATTCATAGCAAGAAGCAGTCTCAATTCCTTTAGTCTGTAGTCCTGGACATTTTTTTATTCGATTTATTTTATTTCGAAATTTAAATTCAAGAGACTTTCCCCCTGCAAAACTCTCATGTAACAATCTGGCAACATATAATCAGCTTTACTCATGTTTATGTAACTGTTTGAGTCTCTCAGCATGTGGCTGATACTGAGGTGACGATTTCACCTCACAGTGGTCGTCAATAAAACTGCAGACCAAACGGTCCAGCCATCGCCTGAAACCTCCCAGACCAAAACTTGCAGCCACTGGGTTAAGCTGTGCTGAAGTACAGCTAACCAACAAAACCACCCGTTTAATGCCCCTCCAAACGGCTGTAATCTCAATCCATCAGCGGACTGTACAAACAGAGCTATTTCTGAATTTGATATGGAGGATCGCCTGCAGTTAAACGACTCCAGTTAATGAGCTGCTGCATTATTCATGAGCAGATCTGACTGCTGGTGACTCACAGGTTTCAGGTGTTGTGAGGCTGGATCTTCTACAGCCACAATCCAGCGATTACATTTTTCGTAAGGCAGCAGGAATTATTACAGACCCTCTAGGTGTCATTTCTCAGAAAAGGGTTTTAGGAACGCGTTTGATAGCCAAACATCTGTTTATGGCTGTCGTAGAAGCACGCACTAACCTGCCCCTGCATTTAGCAGCTCTTTCTGAGCTCAAAGGCTTGTGACAGACTCATTTGCATTTAATGGCTTCCTGTCTGATGGTTTCTAACAATGCTACACAACACAAATACAGTGTGACCTCCAGTCATCGACAGTGTAGCCGGCAGCTAAAGATCTGAAATGAAACTGTGGTGCTTAAAACATTTTGTAAAATATCAGTAACTATATTTAGGAATATAGTAGCTTAGAGTTTTGCAGATGTTTCTCTGTTAATTCAATGTGAAAAGTCTGCATGAACAGGAAGTTTCAGCCGACTTTAGTGTTGTGACGTAAAACAGAGAAATTGGGGCGTGACATGTTTTTTAACGCTGGTAATTTATTGGAGCTCATGTTGGAGGGGAGTGGTTAATGGCTCTGGTCCCGCCCCCAAATCTGATTTTAGTAAAAGATTATGAACACGGATTTTAAAAATGACATGCATGGATAAATCACTTATAAAAAGGAAAAGAAAACGTTTTGATTTCATGGTGACATACGGTACAAGTGGATAAATAAATGGTTGTAAATATTTTTACACGTTCTAAATTAAATGTTTGTGGTTCTTATCTGAGCAAAACGCTTCACACTGACGTCACTATACAGAGATGACAACACCTTTATACCATTGCCAGGATGTTGCTAACAGTTTGATGTTGTTGCTAGGCTGTTCTGGGTGGCTGCTTCCTGGTCCGAGTCAAAAGAGCTCCACCCTCAAGTCTCTGTGATATATTGCTTCTTCCTGTTGTGTAATTGAATGAGTTTTTTTACTTGCTCCATTGTCCCCAGATAAAAATGTTTTTGTTGGAGGCTCGCGTGAGCAAAGCTAGCACTGGGCAAACACCAGCAATAATGCGGTGCTGGAAATTCCTTATAAAATCTCCTGTTTTTCCGTTTGACTGGTAGCTTCATACATCTCTTCTAAAACTCCAGGAGAGACATGGAAGAGCCTGCGTGAGAGATAAAGGCCTTTTGAAGAGTCTCAGTTCTCTATTGAATCTCATTTCTGTCTCTGAGCAACAGCTGAGCTGTTTTGTGTTCCTTGTTCACTTCCTGTGTCAGTAACTTGTTGTTGTGGTGATGAATATGACAGAGGTTTACATTTATCACCACAAGACAAGTGTTGGAATCTGGTGGGTATAATGGCTCCGTACAGCAGCTGTTTAAAGCTGAGCTGTAATCTCATTTTGATTTAGGCATCCGTGAGGGACGGGCATAAATATGACCCCATTATCCTGAGCAGCATCCACTGAATCAACAGCATCGGCTCAGATAACAATTGTAGGTTGTAAGAACATTTCCCTAATGTTTCTAGAACGTTACTCTAAAAGTTGTAGGAATGTTCATAACATCCAGTTGTTTAAAAGTTCTTAAAACACTCCACAACACTTTAAGAATGACAATAAATGTGATATACAAAATGTTTTACTACGTTACTCCACAAGCATTTTAATAACATTGAGAGAACGTTAGCCAATTTTCTGACAACGTTCCCTGTTAGCTACCATCACCCTCTTCCTGCTCACACTTCCTGACTGAATCTTGCTCTGTCAACTGAGCTCAGGTTGGCAAATCACATCAGCCAATGGCTGCAGCCGCGCATGCATAATGCGATTAGCAGCATGGTTTGTATGCGCTCACCTTGAGTGACCCGCTGTGCAGTTACACCAACCAATCATCTGACGTCTCTGTGCATGCTGTCGCTACATCGCTTTTATCATTGGCTTTCACTGATTGCAAAATCAAACAGAGCTGCACTCACGGGTAAAGAATGTGCATATATACCCAACAGATGTATATACTGGTTTATATACAACAACACACAAACACACTTATGTGATGTCATATATAAATAAATATTATTATACTTACAACATGTGCAGAACAGTGTGTTGCTGTATGTTAATCCATCATTGTTTTTTAAATCGTTTATACTCTTCTTAAATTCTAGATTATAAATTCTTCTTTAGTATGTAAAATTACTTTAAGTAGGAATGGAAAGGGTATTAATAGCAAAAACTAATAACTAATATGTCCACACAGATGTGAACAAATATTTTATGTCTTTTCCATTTGAGCCTCTAAGAAATTTGAAGAATTTTAACCTGCTTTTAACCTGCTTTGGAATCAGTGACTCAGTCTCTGCCACACAAAACTAGCTTATATTTACCAGCCCACACACACCTCAGACACACACACACCTCAGACACACACACACACCTCAGACACACACACACACCTCAGACACACACACACACACACCTCAGACACACACACACA
>JBAJNP010011253.1:0-15079 GCA_036877545.1 Yasuhikotakia modesta
ATAGTACAGTGACATGTGCAATATTGACTTGCAATATTACAGTACTAACAGTAATGTGTTCACATGTTGCAGTAATATGAAGTATATTTCTAAGTGCAATATTAAGTAATATGTGCAGAACAGTAACAAATAAAAGAACAGCAGCAGAACAGCAGTAGCCTGTAGCAAATTGAGTACAAATACAAAATAACAATGGCAGCTGTCACATTTAACTATGTGCAAATCAAAATAAAGTTACTTGTTTGGTAATAGCATTGTGGTCAATGTGATGATGTCTGTGTTTGTGACATGTCTGTAGCACTTTCCTAGAGGGAGATATGAAGGTGTGCCTTTTCTGGCAGGTGGGCTGTCAGGAAAAGCACCCCCTCACAAATGTGGCTGCGTTTGTGCCACTGTCAAATACATTTGAGGGAACAGTCATAGGGCCGATGTGATGAAGTGGGGTGCGTGTCATGTCTGTAGCACTTTCCTAGACGGGGGTGTGGGGGGGAGGGGGGGGTGTCTTATCTGGCAGGTGGGCTGCCTGGAAAAGCACCCCCTCACAATTGTGGCTGCGTTGGTGCCAGTGTCAAATACATTTGAGGGAACAGTCATAGGGCCAATGTGATGAAGTGGGGTGCGTGTCATGTCTGTAGCACTTTCCTAGAGGGAGATATGAGGGGTTGCCTTTTCTGGCAGGTGGGCTGTCAGAAAACAAAGCCTATTTAAAAGCCCATTTTTTAATAGAATCCAATCTAAACAAAAATTGAATATTATTTTTTAAATGCTATTAAATAATTTAAATGTTTTTAATTTCTCGCAAGCAGAAAATTCCAATGTTTGACAGTAGGTAGTCGATACATTGTTATAGTATATGCCACCTTAAAAGCTTTTTATATAAGTTACAATAATCAAGACAAGCAGTAATATTCGACACGCTGAAGACATCTAGTGTTTTAAGTGATTGTAAGCCATCGTGCCTAGTGTTTACCCTGTTGCTGCACATTTACAAACAATATTACACAGTACATAATAATTACATCAAGATGGTAATACGACGAAAAAATGATGTTATTATGGCTGATATTTCTTTTGTTTTCCCTTGTGAGGCGTCTATTTCCGAATGCGTGCTCCCGCTACAGGGGTGCATTTCGCGGCAGGCGTGCTTTTGTCGGCAAAACACCTGTTACCAGCTGTCCCGCCTTTATGCACATTGCGACGGCTTCTGCGGGGCAGTGCTTTTTATATCGAGCGAAAAAAATGACAAAGAAGGCTGTGAAACAAGATCAGCTTTGCTCTCACACTGTTTATTTTTAGGGCAAGTCGTTTTGGAGTTATTGGCGTTTATCGTTGAATGTGTCAGAAATATCCAAAATAATTTTTGAAACATAAATTTAAATGCTTTAGAGTGGTTCAAAATGACTTTTCCTACTTTTCCTATGTTCTTTTAGGCAGGTTTTCGGTCAAGACTAGAAAAAGTTTGATTTTGACTCTAGGTCCCCTTTAAGCAAAATTGATATGAAAACATTAGAACAAGTGCAGTGTCAGCAAAACTGATATGAAAACATTAGAACAAGTGCAGATTAGAACAAGTGTCAGATATCGTTCTCCAATGACAAAAGTAATGGAAATGTCATTTTCAAGCGATGCTTTGAGCGCTAAAGCTCAAAAACAACCATCTAGTCACAAACACTCATTTGTTCATGCAGTTACTGCTTTTGACAGCGTGTAATGTTTGGTGAAGTACATTTACAAAAATTAACTTTTCAAGTGCTTAAACCGTCGTGTAGCAGATTAAAACATAGTTTTAAGACAATCTAACATATAATTGTTAGTGCAAGTGCAGTGGTAGATGTTACATTTTCCAAAGCCTAATGCAATAAAAATGTCATTTTCAAACAAAGCTTTCACACTTTTCTGTGGCACGCTGATCTGCAAAGAAGCGTAAGCCTTCTGTTATTCGGAGGCAGTCATTTTTCGGCAGTTACATTTCAGCGCCTGCCAAAATATGACTGCCCTGTCAATCTCCTATTTTAAACCTCATGAAAACGTTAGTGCAGGTGTACTGACAGATATCTTGTTTTTAGAAGACTAATGTGATAAAAACGTCATTTTTAAACGATGCTTTGAACGTTCAAGCCCCAAATACAACCATCTAGTCACAAACACGTTCATGCAGTTTATGCTTTTGACAGAGAGCAAAGTTTGAATAAATACATTTACAGAAATTAACTTTCCAAGTTTAAAACATAGTTTGAAGGAAATCTAACATGAAAACATTAGTGCAAGTGAAGCAACAGATATCAGACTCAAAAAATGAACCATGGCATCATTTAAAATTATGCATTTACTTCCTTTTATTTTAATTTAAATAATCATGTTTTTAAATTATATGTAATTAGATTTGGTAGAACGAATGTAAATTTGTTAACGATGTACAAGATCCTATTTAATCAGTAAAATGTTATGTGTATAATTTAAATAAAGTTAGCGGTGGAACAAGACAGATCTATTAGTTACGCTATATGAAATTTAATTATATACATTTTCCCGGAAATTGATTATTTGGAAATGAGGTCGATCTGCTGGTAGCAACGGCTGGTAGCAAAGTTACATCTACATCAATCCTATTAATTATAATAGTCACATGTGTATTTAAATATGTTATTAGTACTGTTGACATTATATTATACTACTATCAATGCACTTCTAGTCATATTTCTGTTTAGTTAACTAGCTATCTAACGTTAACGTGGGGCTAACAAATATAGATTTCAAAAGCTTGAGATATTCACGCGTGTATTTTATCCAAAATGAGTGGACTACAAACGGGTAGTTAGTTAAGTTAGTAAGAAAAGGCTATATGAGACCACGTTACCTTACACGTTTGGGCAGACTGCCAGAAAACGGATCGTGCTCTGTTAGTGTTATTGCATAGATAAATACCATAGATATTACACTAGATGTCGCGTAGGCTATTGTTCTGTATTGGAACGTGTGCGTCAATAGAGCCGCCATATTGGTACAGGGTAGCGCTCTGAGCATTTAAGGTAATTGACGGGTTGATGCATTAAAATAAACAAAACAAAAAAATCCTCACAGGTTTATTTTAATGTACAAACGGAAATGTGCATTAATAACACAGAATGTTTTTCTCTTAATAAATCAACATGACAAAACGAAAACACTAAACGTAGCACTGAATCTTAAAATCTTCCCTCATTATTAACGTTCTTATTAGGCGTCGTCAACACTGTCACATAAGCATTAAAAACAAGCCCAAATACGTCTATAACAGTAACTATTAATCATCATAGAACCAAAGATTAGTGACTAACGTCAGATGAACAGTTTGCACAACAGTAATATATATACAATTTTTTTATAACATATATACAACGCTTTTCATACTGTGCTGAGATGCAACTGCAGAAGGCAAAGGATGAATTCCGTGTGAATGGAATTGTCCTAACTCTTACCCCGAAACTCAGGTCTGATATCCTTGTTTGTGTGAGAAAGGAACTCGCACTGGGTGTTGTAGATAGAAGCACTATCATAAAATCAAGATGATGAACTTTCGCACCAAACTTGGCCGAGCTGGACACCAAGAAGTTGGTCAGGGGAAGCCAGCTGCAAACATAAAAAAGCCCCGCAGAGCTGAGGTTAATTTTTGTCCAAACCATCCAAGAAGTGAAACTACAGAGAGTCTACTACTGACTAAAATTAAAAAAGAACAATGGGACTGTGATCAAGGAAAAGATGCATCACACCTTATCATACCGGCGACAAGAAATTATTCAGGAACCAATGTTTGTTGTCTTAAAACTATGTATAAACTGCTAAACGACTGTTTAAGCATTGGGAAAGTTAATTTCTTCAAGTGTACTTCATGAAACATTGTACGCTGTCAAACGCAGTAACTGCATAAACAAATGCGTGTTTGTGACTAGATGCATGGTTTTGATCTTTAACGTTTTTTAGCATCTCTTGAAAATGACATTTTCTTTCATTACTTTGGTCTTTGAAAAACATGAAATCTGTTTTTTCATGTTTGATTGTCTTAAAACTATGTATAAACTGATAAACGACTGTTTAAGCACTTGGAAAGTTAATTTCTGTAAATGTACTTAACCAAACATTACACACTGTCAAAATCAGCAACTGCAGGAACAATTACGTGTTTGGGACTATATTTTGGACTAGATGGTTGTTTTGGGCTTTAACGTTCAAAGCTTTGCTTGAAAATGACATTTTCATTACTTTGCTATACAGAGAAAATTATATCTGTCACTGCACTTGTACTAACCCTTTCATTTTAGATTTGTTTAAAATTATACTTTAAACTGGTAATCGACGCTATAAGCACTTGCAAAGTTAATTTCTGTAAGTGTACTTCACGAAACATTGTATCAGACGCAGTAACTGCATGAATTTTCCAACCGCCGTCTAGCAGTTTAAAACAGTCTAACATGAAAACATTAGTGCAAGTGCAGTGACAGATAGATATCATGTTCTCCAAAGACCAAAGTAATGAAAATGTCATTTTCATGTTCGATGTCTTTTAAAAATGTCATTTTCATTTTACATGTTAGCGTGTTTTCATATTAAATTGTTTTAAAACTATGTATAAACTGCTAAACGACTGTTTAAGCACTTGAAAAGTTAATTTCTGTAAAAGAATTTAACCAAACATTACACGGTGTCAAAAGCAGTAACTGCATGAACAATTGCGTTTTTGTGACTAGATGCATTCTTTTGGGCTTTAACGTTCAAAGCATCGCTTGAAAATGACATTTTAATTACTTTGCTATATAGATAAAATGATATCTGTCACTGCACTTGTAGTAACGTTTTCATTTTAGATTTGATTAAAACTATACTATATACTATACTACTACTATATACTTTAAACTGGTAATCGACCCTATAAGCACTTGGAAAGTTAATTTCTGTAAGTGTACTTCATGAAACATTGTACGCTGTCGAACGCAGTAACTGCAAGAACAAATGCGTGTTTGTGACTAGATGCATGGTTTTGATCTTTATCGTTTAAAGCATCGCTTAAAAATGACATTTCCTTTTATTATTTTGGTCTTTGGAGAACATGAAATCTGTTACTTTACTTGCACTAATGTCCTCATGTTAGATTTCCGTTAAACAATGCTTTTAAATTGTAAAGATAATTTCGGTAAATGTATTTATTCAAACTTTGCACTCTGTTCGAAGCATCAACTGCATGAACATGTTTGTGACTAGATGGTTGTATTTGTGGCTTGAACGATCAAAGCATCGCATGAAGAATCACATCTTAAATGGGTTCTGTTTCCAAAAGGTAGACTTTTTTATCACATCAAACAAAGCCGAGTTGGTCTGCCAGAGCAACTAACCCCTTTTCACTTAGGTCCATGCATTTATAGTTTCCCTTACCCCCATATGGTGCTTTTCAGGTTGTCTAATGATGAATGACTGTTTCTGACTATTTCTGTCTGCTCACATGTAGCTTGAGTTTTACATTCCCTTCTTTAGGGTTACCACAGTGGCACCATCTGCATGCCTTGCACAAGCAGTATTGCACTAAGCAGTATACATGCCACACTATCTGAAAACATACATTGTATAACAGCTCTCATGTATTTTTGGCAGTGCAGATCTTCACATGAACATACATCCCTGTGTATTTTTAAGCAGTGCAGATCTTCACATAAACATACATGTCCCTAGCACATGGCTTGTTCACACAAAATATTCCTAAAAACTATGACATTCCCCCCTCTGGGACTTCAAAAGGACCACAGAGCGTGATGGAGAAATATGCCAAAGTACAATAGCAAAATCCAGCACAGTTGAGTTAAGCTAACTAACGGCTCAAGTAAGCCAAGTTCACTTTACCAAGGACCAGATACTGTTACTGTACTTTGATGAAGCAAAGACGAAACCTCTTCCCCCACATGTGTATGCCAAAATGGATGACTTGGATTAGTTTGTCATCATTACCTTTCAACATTTGCATTTGATGTGTAGCCGTTTTGCGAGTAACAGATTTTAAAATAGGAAATACACAACAAAACAACAAACTACCCATTAGAATAGCGACTCCCAGGAAAATACCTAATTTGGCTATCCAATTTGGCAATTTTCCTAAATTGAGATCAAACCAATCCCATATTTTTTCATCTTTACCTGCATTGCTTGCTGTTTCTATCCTTAGGTTTTTCAGTTTATTCATGGCTTCTGTAAACGCTCCTTCAGGTGCTGTATTATTAGGTATGTATGTGCAACATTGATCTCCAATAATACACATACTCCTCCTTTATCAGCCAATAACCAATTAAGTGCTTGTCGGTTTTGCCATGTCATTCTACTTGTAGCATCTACTTGTTCTCCTAATGCAGTTAATGCATCATCAGTGTAGTTAATGAATCTCTGTTGGTTATAATAAATATAATTTATCCATTCAGTATTTTTATTTGGTGTAATCCATAAAAATATTGATTCTATTCCTGATTTTACCTCATCTCTAGCTTTAAATTGGTTGGGTATGCCTCTTTGTTGACCAATTGAATCAATATATACATCTGGGTCTGTTGTATAAGCTCTTTTCTTTCTTTCAGTTTCCCTAATCTTCTGTTCAAGGTTCCATGCTACCATAGTGATTTCCTGGACTAATCTTACACATCTTGCACACGTTCCTCTCCATGCTATTGGTAAACCTGCCATTAGTCACTTTGATCCACAAACCCAAAAATGATCTGTTAAAGTTATTGACTGATCTTCATATATCTCTACTGCTGGTGCTGCTATGGTTTGATTTTCACATTTCTCTTTTGTGAGTATTTCACCCCCCTCTCTTACTTCTTGAGCTAAAATCATTGATGACCTTTTAATAGATCTAGGTATTTTCTTAGGTGGTTTGTTTAGGATCCATGTTATTATACATTTTCCCTTGAAATGTCCCACATTGATACTCCCATAAGTTTTATTATAGCATTCATACTCTTGATCATAGTCTATGCTATACCATTCTGGAATCTCAACCTTTCTTTTTTCCACCTTAATGTTCTTATTATTATTCCAATATTGACACCAGCTTCCAAAATGGCCCCAATAAAATTGTTCCTTCAATTCAGCATTTCCTAAAAGACCTAGACATTCAGCAGGACAATATGGTCTCATTTCTTCTTCCAACCCACAAAAATTCCTGTTAAACTGAGCACATTTATAGTAATTATGTGGACTTGGGACTATTATTACCTTGTTTAAGGGTGAGTTAGAACATAAAAGGCAATTGTCCATACCAATTTCTTTAGCAGTAAAACTTGCCCACTTATACCATTCATTATTTTGTGCTGTTTCCCATTCAAAATCAATTGAATTTTCTTTATTATCGTTGTTCCTCATGTCCTTATGTTGTGATATCCATTGATTTTGATTCCTGTGTCCCCAGTGTTATAGGAGACTCCGTACTCAGTTTCTCTGAGGGGTGAAAAGTCAGTTGAAGGGAAGTTTGATTGCTTACAGTCATATGCATTTGCCATAGGTAGTTGAGAATTATTAGATTCATGATCCACTTTTTGAGTTCCATTTTGTTGGATGAGTCCAGGTATTTCTGTATTGCTTTTTCTTTATTACTGTTCTTTTCCTGTATGTGCACTTGAATTGTTTTTTAATTCTTTGTTGTGTCTTTTGTTGTTTTTGTTTTCTTCTTTGGTAACTTTATTTACTTTAGTGCAATGATTTAGATGATACCATTAGATGGTAGTGCAGCTTTCTACTTGGACTGCTGTTGGTGTTGCTCTTATGACCTTATATGGTCCTTCTCATCTTGCTTCATTCCACTTCCTTCTGAAGACCTTTAGGTACACCAAATCACCAGGCACAATGGGGTATACTGTCTCAGGTTCCTCTAGTGGTCTTTTCCTTTTTTCCTGTAAACAGATAGCTTCATGTATAGCAGTTAGTTTCCTCATATATGATCTTAATTCCTTTTGTTAGCCTTCCTGTTAGCTCAACTGGTAGAGCATTGCGTTAACACAGCAAAGGTTGTGGGTTCGATCCCAGGGGAAGGCAAGTCCTGATAAAAATGTGTACCTTGAATTCACTGTAAGTCTGCCAAATGAATAAATGTAAATGTAATTGTTCTAAAGGAGGTCCCTTATATGGTCCTCTGTTATATGGCACAAGCATTGTTTGAACAGTAAGCATTTCATGCTGTGTTAAATGAGTATTTCTGTTACTTTGCATTCTGTAACTCATTAATGCAAGTGGCAAGGCATCAACCCAATTCAGTTTTGTGCTTTCACATATTTTGTTGAGTTTAGCTTTCAGGGTACCGTTTACCCTTTAATTACTGTTGCTGATCCTTCATTAGCAGATGGTGTTGCCTCTACACATCTACTAAATCGATCAATTACCACTAACATATATCTCTGTCCTCTGACACATTTAATCATATCCACATAATTCATTACCAAATGTTTGAAAGGCCCTTCTGATAAGGGTATATGACCTATTGGTGTTGTTATTCCCTTTTTAACATTAAACTTAGCACACACCACAATTAGACAAAAACTCTTTGACCATTGTATTTAAATAGGGTGACCAATATCCTTGATCTTTTATTTTCCTAATTACTT
The DNA here is from genome assembly GCA_036877545.1 of Yasuhikotakia modesta. Lineage (NCBI taxonomy): Eukaryota > Metazoa > Chordata > Actinopteri > Cypriniformes > Botiidae > Yasuhikotakia > Yasuhikotakia modesta. Next base: position 8,613 of record JBAJNP010011253.1, read on the forward strand.
CCCCCTGTGCACAATGGTCAAACCCATGAGCATCTGCTATAAAAATGTTAAGAGCATTAGGAGCCATAATGAGTCCTTCATGTGAGCGCCAAATATTCTGACTGTCTTTCCCTGCTCCTCTGCGTTGCCACATAGCTTGTTGCTCTACATCTGCTTGTTTCTGAATCCTGAATCCGTATAATATCTCCTAGTTGTAGACTTGGTTCTATGGATACTAAAGGAGCTAACACAGCTATATGGCACCCAGAAGCTTTTTTAGCTTCCATAACTGCCATACTGTTACCTTTGATGACATAATCATTTCCTTTTTATGTGCTTGACATTTTATGTTTGCTAAACGTTTTGGTAGCATCATGGCAGATATTAATTGAACTATTTGTTCAGCATGCTGTATAGGGGTTCCATTACTTAAATCCTCTTTGCTTCCAAACAGATCCAAATAAGTGACACACTCCATGAGCATAAGCTGAATCAGTAAATATATTTGCTATCAATCCTTCAGCTAACTGACAAGCAGTTTTAAGGGCTTTTAATTCTGCTAATTGAGCAGAACAAGGTTGAGCACATTGTTCAGATACTACAAGTGTGAAATCATCTTTGTTTTGCTTTATTATAGCATATCCAGTATGTATTCCCCAGCCGTCTCTAAAGCTAGACCCATCTACAAAATAAGTGACGTCTGCTTCTGTAATTAGAATTGATTCTAGGTCTGGTCTTAATCTTGTGAATGAATCAACTCTATTTGCTACATATAAATGAAAGGGTCTAGAGTAATCAGGAATACCTAAAGCTGGTGCGCTTTGTAATACCTCTTTTATTGATTTGAAAGCTGTTAATGCCTCTGTGTTCCACGTTAATATGGTGGTAATATTTTGAACTCCTGCTTGTCTCATAATTTCTCTAAGGGGGGCTATTTTTATTGCATATTCCTCTACCCAATCAGCACTAAATCCTGTCATTCCTAAGAATGTCATCATTTGTTTAACAGTTTGAGGTTGTTGTGCTTTACTTATACCTTCTAACTGAGTGAGTGCTATTGCTTTTGTTCCAAATGCAATCAATTGTCCCAAATATTCCACTTGTGGTTGACAACATTGCAACTTTAGATACTTTATGTCCTCCCTAGGCTAACTTTGTTTGCACTTTTATAGAATCTCTATGACACTGGTCTAATGTTTCAGAGCAAAGCATCAAATCATTCACATACTGTAACAATGTACCATTAAATCCTCTAAGTCATTTTTAAGGATTTAATTGAAAACGTGAGGTGCATGTTTATACCCCTGAGGCATTTTTGAGTATGTATATTGCTTACCCTCATATGTGAAGGCAAACAAGTGTCTACTTTCTTCAGCTACTGGAATACTAAAATATGCAGAACACAAATCAATTACAGTGAAATATTTGGCACTTGGAGGAACATTTGTTAGCAAGGTATGTGGATTTGGTACAGCAGCTGGATAATCTTCCACTATATCATTAATTGCTCTTAAATCATGCAGTAAGCGCCATTTGGATTTATCTGCTTTACTTATGGGACAAATAGGTGTGTTACAACAACTAGTTGTTTCCATTAATACCCCTGCTTATAGTAGTCCTTCTATTGTGATTTTTATACCTTTCCTTGCCTCTGGTGTTAAAGGATACTGCTCTTTCCGTGGTAAAGCTGTATTCGTATTGGACTAGCTAATTTTACCAGTCCCACATCAGTATCATGTTGTGACCATAACTGCTTTGGTATTTTGGTCTCTAATTCTTTGAACAGTTCCTTATTCATGTTTTCTGTTATTTTCATCATTTGTATTTCATTTTGATCATCAATAAGTATTAATTATTAATTAATATTAATTAACAGGTAATCCTGAGGAATACCTGTTAATTGGATCAAATATGAGCTTTTATGTAATTTTTATGGAAAATTTGGAAAATTGATGAATTTATTGTTGCTTCCCATTTACTTTGCATTGATTTTTTCATCATCAGTCCAACATCTTTAGCTTCCCAGTCTTTTCCAATATACAAGGTAACATGTGGAAGTGATTCTTTGACATTAAACCATTGTTGTACAAATGCATTCTTTTGAATATTTAAAGCTACTCCTTGCTTTCCTATGATGACATCTTGTGCTGTTATTTCTATTAATTGACCTAAAGTTTGTTCTTGCCATTTCTTTTCAAGTTGAGTGTCTCTTTCAGGATCATACATCATAGTACAATGGAAGTCTGACCTAGGTACCTGTTCTTTCTAAAATTGAGCTTCAATTAACATCCCCCATTTATTGATAATATGTTGCACATCATTTTTCAACTGTCCTATCCAGTTACTGTTGGTTCTTTCATTATCATTTGTGTAGGTATTCCCCTTATCGCTATATAAATACCTTCGGGAGAGCATAGAATCTGTTTGCATAAAGCATCTCTTCCTAACAGGTTAACAGGAGTGTGATCTGATATGAGAATTGGTATTCTCACATGGGACACATGGGAGCAGTCATAGGAATTAATTGTATTTGCCCTGAGAATCCTACTGTCTTTACTAATTTTCCTGACCTAGGGACATGCGTTGCATACTTTGATCTTACACAAGTATACACTGCTCCTGTGTCTACCAACATAGATGTGGTTTTTCCCTCAATTTTGATTTGTAATATAGGTTCTTGATCTGCTTTTGTTGTTACAATAGGTAATTGATTCTCCCCTCTAGGATTCTCTGGGCTCCAAAAACTCATTTGCTCATCCACTTCTTGTTGTACTGTAGCTTGTATCTTTTTCTTATTTTTCTTCATTAGCTCTTCCAGCTGTAAATGAGCCAGTTTCCTTTACATTTCTTTTTCTTAATTTTGTAATTTTTGTTCACTTTACCTGTGTTGATCCACAGCATGCACTACGTAGTCACAGAATTCTTTGTGTGATTTAGAGCTTAACCCCACTACATCTTCCAGCTTTGTTTTATCAGGTGTTGGCATGACCTCTACTATGGCATTTCTGAACAGAGTAGTCATTAATGGGTCTCCTTCTGGATTCCCTTCTGTTTCTTGTTTCAATTTCTTCAATTGTCTCTGAACATAGGCAACAGGATTCTTTGTGTCACTCAGTTGATTTCCTCTGAGTACCACTCTTGTTGGGTATTCAGCACGCAGGGCTTTTCACACAGCTGCTCGACATGGATCAAAAATAGTCCCATCCATGCAGTGGGAGTTCACAGCTTTGCTGAGGTTAGATGATAGGAAAATTTCCTCAGTTTTTTCTCCCCCCACAATTCTTGCTAGAAGAGCTTTAATGTCCCCCACAGAAATAATTTTCCCCATTGTTTCTTCTTCTAATACTTTGATCCATTTTCCTGCCCCCTCTAAAATGTCAGGGAGGTGAGTGATCAGTCCCTACAGATCCTGGGTTGCCCATGGAATAAACTGCCCTTTTGTTCCCTTTATTAAAATAGGGAACTGTGGAGCTAATGTTTTTAACCGACCTCCTCCATTTCTATCTCGTGACCATTTAGCTTTATCAGGTGACAACTCTTCAATGTCTTTCCTGCTTTATCTTGTAGCTCTTCCTCTTCTGACTCTTCTTGCTCTCCTTCACTTTCTACACTAGGTGTCTTTTGGCCTTTTCCTTGCCTTTTATACTGTTTATTTTGCAATTTTTCTATGGCTTCCCATGCCTCCTGATAACAATCTAGGTGCAGTTCTTCCTCACATCACATTTTGGCATATCTTTCTGTTAAGTTGGAAACCAAGGAAAAAGCTTTATTGAGAGGTTATATATTTATTAAAGTTCAGGAGGTACGTCAGAGCGCAGAACAATGGATTATCTCCTGAGGAGAACCATTTATAGTTCTGCACCTGGGTCTGACACGTTCCTCAGACCACAGCTGAGCTTTCTGGACAGAATGGAGGATTGTTCATATTTCTTGGAGAACCTGTGTTCGGATCATGAGTTTTGATGAAGTGTCGCTATGTAAACTCTATCTAAAGAACATTTTAGCCGTGCTTCCAAAAACTGGAGAAGAATTTGATTTCAGAGATCACTGTGGTTGAGACAAATAGTTTCAGAACCCAGTTCGACATTTGGCAGAGAAACACTGTCCAAATGTTTTCAATGGACGCTAAAATGTTGCTCGACACAGCTCAAAAAATCTTTACACAAGGGATTTTTTAATCCCATTATTTCCACTGGAGTGGCTGCCATAATGTTATATTGTTCTTTTACTAGTTATTATCACTCTCTATCCCTTGACTGCTCCTCCTTCTTAGCAGCATACATTCACTCACACCCTTTGGGGCCCCCTACACTCTCAACTTACACACTCTCAACACACACACACACAGACAGCTGTCATACACACGTTCAACCGGTTACACTACACCCACGGTACCCTAGGCATTTATTTATTACTTATTCCCTGTCACTTATGTTTACACTTTTTGCTACTTCAACCAAACATGTATCTCTGTTTGCATTTCACAGTGTTTGCATTTCACAATTGTGAAATTGAATTGGTGTTTCAACACTATTTTAGTTTCCTGTTCAGTGACATTCACCATCTTGTGAACACACAAGACCCATACTTTACACAATTTACCTTATCCAATTGTCCTTTATTATTTTGTTATCTAATTATATTTCAGACAATTACTAATTGCCACAATTCAATTTAACTTTAGCCAATTCAAGAGCGGTAACCATAGGTCCTCATAGTTCAGACCTCTAGTAGTACTAGTCAAGAGCGATAACTATGCTGCCTACCCGAGCAGACCTCTTACATTTATACAGTCAAGAGCGGTAACCATAGGTGCCTAGCCGAGCAGACCTCTTGGTCTGTGACGAACAAAGAGCGGTAACCATAAGCCAACCTTACCGGAGCAGACCTCTTTGTTTGGACGACATAAACCAATTCTCCCCCTTATCTAGGAGAATTCCCCAGCCTGGTTCTGTGGTTTAACCCGTAGGGCAACTATAGTAACACAGACAGACCATGCATGCATGCAACCTATGCCTTCTGGAATAGAACCCCTCTTTAATATAACATTTCATTACTCTTAAATCGAAAGAGCATTGTGAGTAGCTTACCACCATGAGCTACCCTCCGATGAGCAACACATTTATATAAATAAGCAAAAGCTCCTACCTCATCTATAGGTGGCCATCTGTGCCGCTCATTCAGAAAGTGCTCATGGTCCCTCACCTGCTCTGCTCCGGTCCCATCTGGGGTGCCAATTGTTGTGGGATTTTCGATTGCTTATGAAGAATCACGTCTTAAACAAATGGGTTCTGTTTCCAAAAGGTAGACTTTATCACATCAGACAAAGCCGAGTTGGTCTGCCAGGGCAACTAACCCCTTTTCACTCAGGGCCATGCATTTATAGCTTCCCTTACCCCCATATGGTGCTTTTCACGTTGACTAATGATGAATGACTGTTTCTGACTATTTCTGTCTGCTCACATGTAGCTTGAGTTTTACATTCCCTTCTTTAGGGTTACCACAGTGGCACCATATACAGCCTAAGCAGTATACATTCCACAGCATCTGAAACAATACATTGTATCACAGCTCTGATGAATTTTTAGGCAGTGCAGATCTTTAAATGAACATACATGTCCCTAGCACATGGCTTGTTCACACAAAACACTATTAAAAACTACGGCAATGTTTGTGACTAGATGGTTGTATTTGTGGCTTGAATGTTCAAAGCATCCCTTGAAAATGACATTTCATTACTTTGGCCTTTGGGGAACATGATATCTGTCACTGCTCTTTGCACTAATGCTTTTATGTTCGATTTGCTTAAAACAAAACTTTAAACTGGTAATCGACGCTATAAGCACTTGCAAAGATAATTTCTGTAAGTGTATTTCACGAAACATTACACGCTGTCAAAAGCAGTCTCCATATAACAAAGTAATGAAAATGTCATTTTCAGGCAATGCTTTAGAACGTTAAAGCGCAAAACAACCATATAGTCACAAACACGCATTTGTTCATGCAGTTACTGCGATTGACAGCGTATGTTTCGTGAAGTATACTTACAGAAATTAAGTGACAGATATCATGTTCTCCAAAGACAAAAGTAATGAAAATGTCGTTTACAAGCGATGCTTTGAACGTTAAAGACCAAAAGCATGCATTTAGTCACAAACACGCAATTGTTCATGCAGTTGCTGCTTTAGACAGCGTGCAATGTTTGGTTAGGTACATTTACAGAAACACTTTCCAAGTGCTTAAACTGTCGATTAGCAGTTTAAAATATAGTTTTAAGCAAATCTAAAATTTAAGCGTTAGTACACGTGCCTTGACAGATCCCATTTTCTCCAAAGATAAAGTAATAAAAATGTCATTTTCAGGGAATGCTTTGAACGTTAAAGCCCAAAACATCCATCTAATCACAAACACGCATTTGTTCATGCAGTTACTGCTTGTAGCAGTGTGCAATGTAGAAATAAACTTTCCAAGCGCTTAAACCGTCGATC
>JBAJNP010011254.1:0-15078 GCA_036877545.1 Yasuhikotakia modesta
TGAATCTAAAATATATGAAAGTCTAATGTTTATCAGTACATTACAGAAAATAATGAACTTTATCACAATATGCTAATTTTCTGAGAAGGACCTGTACATGTAAAACGTGTGTGATTCGGGACAGTATGTTGGGCAGTTGTGGGGGAGTGTGACTTGTAACCTAAATAGCATTGGTTTAATTTTCAGTCATGTCAAGAAACTACTGAGGTGCTCATGAGCTATTCAGCTTTCCCACAATTGTTCTTTGGGTTCTCAGTGAATCTCTATCCACTGCTCCAGGTGTGTTCATGGTTTGCCATGTGTGTATTCACAATCCAAAGCAAAAAAGTTTTGATTTGTACAAAAAACAGAGCAACACAACCCTGCAAAAGTGTGTCAGCCTTTGCTTTTCACATGCTTTTCTGTTGTCTCAGTGAGAGAAGCCAGTTTGTTTTATAGTTGAAAGAGTAAACGGAGAGAGAATAAAGGGTGTGGGTCAGGCAGATGAGCTGGAAAGAGCAAGCAAGCAAGCCTTGTGAAGCACATGTGGTTTTCATTAGCTGGTTTAGACTCATCCTCAAGCTGCTTCTCTCCAGTCTCTGATTGTGAATATTGGACTACAATGACAGCCCTTCTCAGGGAGTCACGCATCACTCATCTGTGTGCACAGCCCCAGGCACAGACTACATGCTCCAAGGTGCCAAATAATTGTCCTTGAAATGTTCATTAAGTTTCTGATGGAATGTTTATGTTAGACATGTTGTAGTTGTGCATTTTCAATATGCTGAAAATTGAGGTTGATTTGTTATAGTTTTGTTTCACCAAAGAGCAATATGCCAATTAAGAATTTTTTGCTATTTACAACAATGTGGTCATCATCAGAACATTGTTATACTTTTGGAGTATAATTGAGGCAAGAGCTTTCCTTGACAAGAGCTTTTCCTCTGCTCCTGTGGGTCTCTGCTTTGGGGAGGGAACCAGGGTCAGTACTGGCTCTGCTGTGATTGGTTGTTTCTGAAGAGCGAGATTTGATTGAAAGACTATTGTTAATGTTTAGCTACACTAACACATTTCTTAAAACATACTTAGATAAAATTTGATTTTGTTTTGTTGATATTTTATTTGGTAAATATTCACCAAGCAATAACAAATTTATAAACACCTATTTACTACAGTACTTCAAGCAGATATCACTGTGGCGATTGTTTTATATGGTATCACTATGGTATTATTTTATATTTTCTTGGCATACCATTAACATCAATAATCACAATGTATCAATCTGTAACCATCATTGTACTACAGTAATGTCACAGTAATTTTCTGTAAGGTAAGCCCACACACAAACCATTGTCGAATGATTCTTTCGAGAACATGAATTGTCAGAAAAGTATTAACAAACACATGCTTCGTACGTGGGAGTCATCTGGGACATGTTTCTCACATCACCAACTGATCATTCCTCCACAGTTGGCTCTCGTATTGACATTTTTGACACTGTGATTTGTGCAATACCCTTCTTTGAGACATTATACATAATGAAAATAAATGATCAGGTGTCTTATGCCAGCTCAGACCACTCTGTGAAACCATTAGGTTGCAATATGTTTGCGTTTTGCAATGGGGCAATACGGATTTAACATCTGCTGCATATTCAATGTAAAAAGTTACATGTTTTTTGTCAGTTATGGTTACCTATAACCAAAATGTGACTTGGTGAGGAGTGAATACACACTGCAAGACTGGAATTGAACCAGCAACCTACTGAATACAAGCCTGACTTCTTAATCAGTAGACCACAACTGCCAATTTACATTTAGGTGTTTAAAGTGACCTACAAATGAAATGGAAACAGTAAATTAACGAAAAAGGCAACCAATATATTTTTTTAAAAATTTGTACATTTTAGGCTCTGGGTATAAAGTGGTTAATTTGTTCACTTCTGCTTATTGGATAGACGTCCCTTTGACATCAAATTCCAAAGACTGAAAGAGAAAAGGAACAGTCAATGTCACATAATCTTGAGGCAGCCAATATCTGCAGACAAAAAGTGTAGACAGTTCTTAATGACTAAACAAGTGAACTGTGTATAGAATATGAAAGCATATTAAAAAATACACAAAGTAAGAATATAAATGCATGGCTCTGGATGGATCTGACATTCCTGGGGTTATGAAATGTAGCAGCAAACAATGCACAGAGAAAGCAAACCTTCTGAACATGAAGACATAGAAACTCTCTGCCAACACCACTGAACTTCTGTCCCAAACAGGAATGACTATTGGTAAACTTCATGCTGGCTACTAAGCATCAAGACCTGTAGTGAATGAGACAGCATGCAGTTGGTGACAAAGCATGCAGACCAAGCATGCTTTTAATTTATTTGCTATATTTGGTTAGTTTCCATTAACTTACAATAGGCTTCTGAAGATATTCAGAGCTCACATGTCAGTGAAAATGCCTGAGATCCCACCAGTAATCTCTCAGGAATTCTATGGCATTTGAATTCCAGGATGCTTATTATGTTTGCCATCTGTTACATGGACGTGGGCCACAGAATACTCTGCTCTCTTAAATTAAATCCTATAGCCAGTCCATCTGCTCCATTGTGGATGGTTGGATATGATAGGGTGGGGTGTTTGGTTGGTGTGGCTTAAGCCTTCCTGATTCTGAAAATTCCTGATTCTCTGTCTGCTGCTTTTAGACTCACACAAACTCTAGTGAAATTGTGATTTTGTGATTGTGAAATTGTGATGTGCTTTTCCTCAAACCAATGATTAATTTCCCATTACAATATGAAATGTGTTAACATCTGTATTACTACAACCATAAAACCCCATGTCTTGAAAATGGTGGTCACGACTCGCTCGTGGCAGTGTTGTGTTTTGTTATGTTTTTCCCATTTAGAGGTCTTGTTGTCTCTTTTTGGTTATGTTCCTTTTCATTTATTGTTTTAGTTGTATCAGCTGTGCGCAGCCTTATTGACTGGTGTTTATAAGCAGCGCTTGCCGTGCGCTAGTTTAGTCTTGCCTTGTTTTTCCTTTGTATGTTTTTTGTTTTCCCTTGTCTGTTTCTGGGAGGTAGTTCCCTGTGGTTTTGTTTCTTGTTTTCTTAGTTTTATTTTCTACTTTGTTTTCCGTTGTGTTTAGCTTGCCCCGTTGAAATTTTAGTTTATCAATAAATTCCCGTGCCTGCAAGTTCCTCCCTTTTGTGTTTCATTCTCAGCTTCCGCCCCGTATCTCCAGTGGTGTGGCGATAGCGCTCACCACGCGTGCCAGAAACCCTGGTTCGGGTCCGACTCCTGTCAGGTGCTGGATGACCACATGCTTTGAAACCAAAGACATGATTCTGTGTTGATTATTTAAAACTTGATAATCCTGAATGATGTCTTGGTTTCGCTTGCTTAGTTTGTCTGAGAGTTGTACCATAAGTCTTGTTTTAGAGTATTGCATTATCTCACTATTATATGTTTTTTGGCATGTTGGCATCTTTCCACTCTCTGCAGAACTGACATATGACTTTAACAACATGACTATGTAAAAAAATGAACAGCTAGTATTCTCAGAAACTAGTGGAAATAAATAAACATTCATCATTTGCACACAGACATGCAACACTCTCCATTTTCCTCAGTATTTTTCGCTTGCTGCCCCAGCTAGTGAAAATCCAGGCTAGCTGTAATGTATCCCACTCTGCTGTTTTAGATTAGTATAATAGCAAATGCTAAGGCATGTGAATATTTGGAGTGTTCCATGCATGTACGTGCAAGCAATAGTCATTTGGCCAGCAGTCCTTTTAATATAAATCAGCATAATCTCATTAATCAGCTATTTATGAGGCGGGTGCTGATGATAAATGAACACATTTACAATGCGGTTCAATTCAAATGGTTAATTATGACAAACAATAACAAGGAAACTGATCCAAAAGCACTATTCATGTTTGAAAGTGATTTTCCAATGAGCTGTCATTAATAAAACAATGCTATAATATTAGTATTAACACAAAGTTTATTAGTATTAACATACTAACATAAAGTGTTTTTTTGGAAAATTTTCAAATTGGAGCACAGTATATTATATATAATATACTGTAATTATTAATTGTTATTACATTATCATAGTATTATAATTTCACAGCATTACTGTGCTAGTGTGGCACCATTATACATTTTGTTAGGGGTTAAATAGTGTTAATTGTGGTTATCACTTACACTCAATCAACGATTTGTAACAACAGGGACTTCCTTTCTCCCATACCATACTATTTTTTTATTTACATATTCAGCAGATGGTTTCATCCAAAGTGTTCTGGCATAAACTGTAAACTTGCAGTGTAACTTTTTATTATAAGCCAAAACAAAGTTACTTGTTGTGTGCCTTACAACTAGGGCAGTGCTGTGCAGAGCTCTTCTGCTTTTTCATAAGTTTATGCTCTGTTGACCTGAGCAAAGCAATTGTAGTAGGATGCTGTATCTTTTCATAATCAACAGAATTAAGAAAGAAACATCAAGAGTGTGTTTTCCATGAGGCTCTGTTATAAGATTCAGCCCTTTTCTCTCGCATCAAATGTTGGAATACCAGGACTTAAAGGGCTTTATGCTCAGATTTATTATGGCAACAAGGAAAAAGAATTACTGACAAGCAAAGCATTTTATTGCACATCCCTGCCATTCCTGTATTCTTCACTCTACTATGAATGCACTCTATGACCTCATTTATTTAATCTTTCCATGAAGGAGGACACAATGCAGCAATCATTTTCAGTGAAGCCGAACTCCTAACTTACCTGGCCAAAACATTCCATTGCAGCACCTGATACCTAACTCTGCTTATCCAGACTTTTTTTCAGTTTTATTTTCTCTCTTTCGTTTCCTTTTTTTATTTTGCTAAAGCACTCCAGAGTTTTTGGGTGTCTGGAGCAAATTGTCTGCATAATTTGCCATAACATGCAATTAGATATTACTCCTTCTCTGTTATCCTGTAACATTGTATGTGTCTGGATGTTCTAAGCAGGTGTTTCAATAGAAGGTCAGTGTCCTACAGACTTTACCTTCAAGCCTAATTAAACACACCTAAACCAGCTAATTACCATCTTACTAAGCAGACTAGGAATTATCACAGGCATGTGCGCTAAGGCAAGTTGGAACTAAATTTGCGCAACCTGATTTTTAATAAATCTTTACCAAGATAACCTGTTAAAATGACAATAATGGTCAATGAATGTTTTTAGGATTTGTTATTCTTCTCTAGGTGGTTATGGGGCTTATGGAGGTGCTGGAAGGTTTTACCCAGCAGCTGGAGGCCTGAAACCAGCTAAATCAGGTGATCATCCAATGTGTAATCAGCAGTGAAGTTAACAGGAGTGTATTGCATATGACTATTAAAATTTCCATGTGTACTGCTTTAGGAATTGGTATTGGGCTGCCAGGGGGAGGTCTGCCTGGAGGAGGTGTACCTGGAGGAGGTCTCCCTGGAGGTGGCATTTAACCAAGCTTATTCACATTTTGGTTGTCTTAGAAGAGTACTCTGTGTTTTAACTGTGTTTTTAAGTCTGAATGTCTAAGTCACAACTATTAAGTCTGAATATCTTATTCCAGGTGCTGGTGGAAAGCCCCTCAAAGGAGGTATCTACTGTTTTTATTGTACAAACACATTTTAAATGCAAAGAGATATTTTTAATTTTAATGACTTTATAGAAGAAAATGGAAATGGACAATCTAGTGAGGAGTTGATCATTAGATCACAAGCATTATATTGCACGCCTGTAACCAAGTCTGTGCTAACACATTACTTTAGCTTGTCCTTGGCATGACCTGAAAACAGCGTGATCTCTCTGTTCCTCTGGGTTTGATATCAGATGGAAAAGGGTTAAATTAATAAACTAATAGCTTATTTCCTGTCAGAAGCCATGTCTGAAAAGTCTAATGTTTAGCTTTGCATCTAATGTGTTGTAATGTAAGTGAATGTTATTTTGTTGTGTTCTATCAGGGCCAGGTACAGCAGGAGCTGGTACTGGTCTTCCAGGTGTGGTGAATATGTATTTGGCAAAAACAAAGCTTCCATTCCATTGTTAAATTGTCCAGCACTGATTAACCATCATTGATTTGTTTATTAGGACATGGAATTCCTCAGACTGGTGTACAGGGATTGGGCCCTGGTGGAGTTGGGCCTGGAGGAAAACCAGCAAAGGCTGGAAAAGCTCCAGTACCAGGGATGTGTATTTATTATAACACTTGTTATGTATGTGCAGTATGTGCAGTTGTATTGATTAACAGATCAATGATCTCAATCTCATTTTGTGCAGGTGTGGGAGTGCCTGGACCATATCAAGGAGGACTTGTTCCTGGACAAGGTGTATTTATACACTGTTAACCTTTTTTAATGTTCTTCACACTGTTTGGAGACTGGATAGAAATATGCAGAGTTCTGGATAGAAATATGCACAGAAATATCTTCTGAAGTATGTTCTGAGGACATCTGTGGAGCTTTTGTGGAATTCTGTGTGCATAGATTCTATGCAGGCCTGCCAATTAGTGCCAATATCTGGATAAAACACAAAGTAAAATTACATGTTGACTTTGTCTTGATAAAGTGGATTTGCCTAATTGCAGGATTTAATGGGCGAGGGGTTCTTCCTGGTGTAGCCACAGGAACTGGACTCAAACCGAAAACGGGTAAACACTTTTATAATAACAATAACATGCAATACCAACAATAAAATTAATTACTGCAATGTGATGCTATATAAATGGTTACCTTAAATCTTAAATCTGAATCTTTTTCCAAAGCAGCTGGTGGAGGGCAGGGTGTTGTACCAGGTGCTGGTTAGTACAGATTTGTTGTCCATTGCACGTGAATGTACATTACCCATTGTTTACAGTATGTTAATACTAAAGATTCTGAATAGAATAAAAACTACTGTAAATCTGATTAACTATTGTTCTTGCTTTAGGAGGTCGTGGATTTGGAGGGCCACTGCAGCAAGGGGTATTTCATGGATACCCTCTGAAATCTCCTAAAGCCCCAGGTGGAATATTTAATTCTTTTAATCATTGTGCAAATCATACTTAGTCCAGCTTTTTTTTCCCTTGGAAAAGAATAATTTGGCAAGTGATTAAGTGTGTGCCGTTCCAGCAATTAGGCTATGTAATGTGTGTCTGATAGAAATAAGTAATTCAGAATGTCTTTCATCATTTGCCTCAGATGCAGGACATCTGTATTGGGTCATTATTTAGACTTTCATTGTTAGGCATCAGTTTTTGCTGTAGATGTACAGAAATGTGTGATTTCTCCATATGCTGGGGCAGTTGACAGTTGATGCACTTAATTTGTTTTCACCACTAACCCTGTACTGTTGATTTGCGCTTTGTGAAGTGTTTCCACTATGACAAATGTCATGACAGGGTTCATTGAGTTATGGTAAAATCTAAAAGACATTTCCTAAACGTTTCCATTCATGAGAGACACTGTTTTGACGTCTCTCTTATCTGTAGGCCAAAGACTTAATCATGAACTAGGAAAATAGTTGTTGTGTGAAAATAAAATAAAACCATTACACTAAATCAGTCTAACGAGTGGAGGCTACAAATTGATGTGAAATGATGCATGATCTATTTTTGGTTTATAAAACAAATACAATTTCATATCTTCAAGGTTTGAAACATTTTCTTAAAACAAAGTTTCATGATGCTGATGTTCAAAACTGATTGTCTTAATTTAACAACTGTTTTGTCACAATCACACATTTTCATATAAAAATTCTGCCACAACACAAAGACTTCCTGATGTTTACCTTTGGGGGAAGCTTACCAAAGTTGTGTCCTTTCATTTGTGTCTAAGCCTTGTCAGCCTGCACATACACTGAATGCATGAGTACAGCTCTGGCTCCATGTGACTCCAGGGCATTGACGTTTTAAATTAAATAGATGACTGGTTGATTCTGACCCAGTCTTAGGAGTATATGCTTAAACATTAGAATGTCATCCTTATCATAAGTCATATCATAAATCTCAGCTGCAAGAAAAGCATTCCCTCTCATACTCAGACGGCAACGTATAATCATATTGGTCTTGGTTTTCAACGTGTTGGTCCTTTCAAAATGCCCCAAAGAATATCAAGCTAAGTTAGGCAATTACCTTCCTCACTTTAAGTGATGTGTCTCATGTTGAGTTTTGGTCTCATGTTGGCTGTTGAGACTATTTCAGTTGTTACTCAGGAATTTCAGGGATTTCATTTGAGGGCTAATCCCCAGATGCAGATATAGTGAAAATTTGGTCTTTTTTGCTATATCTGCTTGGTATATAAGTCTTTATACTCTTTCTGTGTGGTTCATTTAGACTCTAGTTTCACACTATGGGTCCCACTCTAGATGTATGTTGTCATCGCAAGATGCTAACAACAGATGATTCCCATATGTGCTGGGGTGTGGTCCAGCCCAAGAGATCTGGAGAGGCCATTATCTTAATTGGCAGGTCAGTTGCCTCGATTTTATAGCTGTATTTCTAGTCCAGCTATTTCTAGTGAAATACTTCTACCAGCATCTAAAGGGCTACCATGTCCTGGTGCAGATGGACAATACCATGGCAGTCGCTTGCATAAATCAACAAGGCAAACTGCACTCATGCTGTCTGAACAAGCTAGAGCCCAGGACAAATTCCTGTCATTTAAATTCCGGGGGATATTAATGATTTAAATGAACATTAAGATAAAAACTTACTGTTCAGACACATTGGAAGTGAAAACTTCTACCCTATAGGTGTCACACTCCTTGAACCCCTTGAACTTTATGGTTTTGCCCATGTTTTGGTTTCTCCCATTGTGTCTCATTTTCGTTTATCTTCCTCACCTGTGTTTTAGTTATTGTGTTTACCTGTTTTGTTGATTTGTTTCCCAATTTAAGTTGTTCTTGTTTCTGTTTTCCTTGTCGGTTATCGTCATTGTATGTAGATAATGGTGTGCCTTTGGTTTTCGTTTGTTTTGGAATAAACCGTTTCTGACGTTATCTCTGTTCCTCCGCATTCTCTTTGTTTTAGTCGCGCAGCCACCCGTGACAGAATATCTGACCATAATAGTAAGCACGTATTTAAAACCACGTTTTTTTGTTTAGCTTTGTTTTTGTTTGGTACCACGGTGTCGGTTTAGGCAAATATGCCATATGACCCGTGGTTAGACCCAACTCTCCTGATCTTCATGCTAAAGCAGAAGGAGCATCCCCTCAAGGTCCATACTGCCAGATTTCTGATGCTGGTGGAAATTTCCAACCTAGGACCAAAATGGTCCTCAGGGGATGCTACAGGAGTTCCTCGAGTGGGTGCTGGTGTCTTGTGTGGGTTCCTCGAGTGGGTGCTGGTGTCATCGACCCGGACGCCAGCTCCACTCATGACCCAGTGCCCAGCCCTCTACCATCCAGTTATGCAGAGCCCCAGCATGAGGCCGTTGAGACCGGGGGGCCTGAGCCCCTAGTCATTGAGGAGTCATTTGTGGAAGGAGGGACGGTGCCCCCGAGCAACTTGGAGCCTACAACTCCGGACCTGGGACGTGAGCCGGATAAGGAGCTTGCGGCGGATGAGGGAAGACCCTGCGGCTCTGCCATGTCCCCTAGCTCCCTCGTCTCCGTCCGGTCCCATCTCTCCCCTAGCTCCTCCGGGCTTCCTTGTTCCTCCGGCTCCGCCTGGGTCCATCGTCGACCATCCTCTGCCTCTGGATTCCACTCCCCTGGCTCCACCTCGTCGCTCCATCCCTCCTGCTCCGTCAGGCTTCTCCTTCCCTCCGGCTCCTCCTCCATCTTTGGGCGCACTGGCTCCACCGCGGCCCTTCGGATCCCTGTCTATACCTTGGTCGCCGGTGCCACCTGCTCCGCCTTGGCCCTCCAGATCCTCTGTGTCACCTCGGCTCTTCGGCTCTCTGTCGACTCCTCGGGCTCCATCACCGGCTCTGCCTCCGTTGGCCTGCCCCCTGTCACACTCCCCCTTGAACTTTATGGTTTTGCCCATGTTTTGGTTTCTCCCATTGTCTCGTTTTCAGATTCACATGTCTTTAAGTCAGCTTAGATGTCTCCTTAGACAAAAATATAACCAAAAGACACATTTCTTTTAAATCAATTTACAGTTTCCATGGTTGTGCATTCGGATTATGTCTCTGTCAGAGGTTTAAGCCAAGTTCTTGGTGTGTTTGACACATGCTTTATGAGAACATTCTCATTACTATTCTAAAACAAAGCATCATTCCTGCTTTTTCAGGGTTACTGTCAAGCAAGCAACATTTTATACTATCATAATTGTATTTCAACAGGTGCTGGGTTACCTTACACTGGAGGCAAAGTTCCATATGGTAGGCTGTAATAGGATTTTCTCTTTCAGAAAGTTTTTTTTTTCTGTGCCATGTAGTTTAGCTTGTGTGCTGATTCACAAATGATCTACCAAAGGTTACGGTGGTTTTGGTGGAGGTGCTGGACTCCCTGGAGGAAAATCAGGAGCTGGCTCCAAGCCAGGTTATCCTACAGGGACTGGTGTGTACTACTGTATCGCTTTATCATATTGTCATCCCATGCCATAAATAGGCTTAATTTTCTTTATGTAATTTAAAAAATAATTATGTATCTAGGTGTGGGTTCACTAGGGGTCTCTGCTGCACAGGCCAAAGCTGCTAAATATGGTAATAAATTATAATGTAACCCATTATCTGTATTTATCAACACATTTGTTAATTTACTGAGGTTTTTAAAAACAAAACATAGATATAACATTCTGATTTTGTCAGTGTGCATAAGCAAATCTGGATATTGACCCTAACCAGTTTAATGTTTGTATGTCCTCAGGTACTGGAGCTGGTTTAGGTGGGATTGGAGCTTTGCCCGGTGGTGCTGGTGGACTTTATCCTAGTGCAGGAGGTAATAATGCATAATCCTTAGCCCAAAGCAAAAAACAATTTCCACTTGTTCCGAAACACCTTCCAGTGCATTCAAGGCCTGTATATTTTTATTAAACACAATCTCATGGCAGTCTGTAACCTATATTTTCATATTAACTCCTCTAATAGTAATGGGTGGGCTTTGCCCATTCTTTTACAAATAAACATTTATTGGAATTACATCATACATTTTCATAAAATAGATAAACTATAGGTAAAATAGTTAGTTGTCCAATAAGATCAAGTTGTTGATCATTATGTGTGTTCACTGGGTGGCAAACCCCAAACCCCAGCATGGCTATAGTGCCACACTAGTTGATCAGCTACAGAAACATTCGACTGTGTATTCAAAGATTGTGCCATTGCACATTTGGCATGAGACATGGCATGACTTTTCATTTCATTAGTGCCAAACACTTCTTGTTGTTTGA
The DNA here is from genome assembly GCA_036877545.1 of Yasuhikotakia modesta. Taxonomy (NCBI): domain Eukaryota; kingdom Metazoa; phylum Chordata; class Actinopteri; order Cypriniformes; family Botiidae; genus Yasuhikotakia; species Yasuhikotakia modesta. The sequence goes on from JBAJNP010011254.1 coordinate 11,321, forward strand.
GTGTTTCATGCATCATATTTGATATATTTCTCTACACACGTGTATTAGATTCTGAATGAACATTTACTCTGTGTGATAAATGTAACAATTTAACTTATATATTTACTCAATTCATACAAAAACCTAAAACGGCACTATTTGCAGGTGTCCTCTCACCAGCTCAAGTTAAAACGTCTAAATATGGTGAGGATATGGATTGGCTGTTCTATGAGTGGTATCAATTACTGATATTCAGTGTCACATTAGATTGCTGCTTTCAGTTTCTGACTGCGATGTTGTGGTTTCACTAGGTGCTGGTCCTGGTGTTACTGGCATTGGTAGTGTTCAAGGCACAGGTGGACTCTTTCCTGGATTAGGTAGCTACAAATGTGTGCAATAGTATTTATTTACAGTCAGATCATGCATCAGATTAGGTTAAGCAAAACCTTTCTTGTATTGCAAGGTACTAGTGCGCTCACCCCTGCTCAGGCCAAAGCTGCTAAATATGGTAGGTATTTAACCATGTTCAGAATCACTGTTCACAATTTAGAAATGCCATAGTGAATTAATGTTAAATAATCAAGTATACATTCTGAGCAAGTTGTGTTGTGTTCCAGGTGCTGGTGTGGTACCTGGTGGAGCAGGAATTATACCTGGTGGAGCTGGAGTTGTTCCTGGTGGAGCAGGAATTATACCTGGTGGAGCTGGAGTTGTTCCTGGTGGAGCTGGGATTGTTCCAGGAGCAGGAGGAATCTACCCTGGAACAGGAGGTAATAAAATGAGACTTATTGTACTTTCTGACAGTATATTCTGTTGATTCAACTCGCCACTGGGGGAGTGTGCGATCAGTAATGTCTGCTATTGCCTTCTCTCTTAGTTTGGTGGCAGGCATTACCTTTTGATGATGTAATGCTACATAGATTGTAGGATAGAGGTCTACTGGGAAAACTGCACATATGGGGACTTGGCACCTGATATTCTTGAAACTATTAAATGACAAATGGAACATTATCAAATTTTAAGGATCTCAAGAACTTATACATAGATCTTAAAGGCTATACATCCTCATTAACTGTCATTTGTGACAAAACTCTATTGATTATCCAGAATGTCAGACAATCATTTATACACCTCATACACAATATCGAGCATAGAGGTTAATCTGCAGGTTAGAGGCTATAATAAGCTAAAGTATTTCTTTATGCTTTCTGCCTAAGGTCTTACACCAGCTCAAGCCAAAGCAGCTAAATATGGTATCAGTTATTTTTTTTCTTCCAAAACTATTAACAGACTACAATGGTTAAATAAGTCTAAGCATCCAGTAAGTCCTATAATGGATTTCCCTCTGACCTGCCAGGTTTGGGTGGGGCAGGTGGTGTGGGTGTTGTGCCAGGTGTTGGAGGACTGTACCCTGGAGCAGGAGGTGAGTTGGATGAAGGGTGTTGTAAGGGGGGCTAATGAGATATTACTTGTAAGAGAAGTTGTGAGATGTTTTAAATTAAAATTTATGCTACAAAGGTTTTGTGTGTTCTTTTTAAAAATCTATATTTACTTACACCAAAGAGTCTGGCTGCTTCTGTGCTAATCCTAGGTCTAATGCACAAGTTGTGTCAACTGCATTACTCTACATTTTTGCATTAAAATGTGACAATGTTCTGCGCAAAACTACCGTCATGCTTATTACTCTATAGCAACATATTGTATTTGGGCTTGTATTTATACAAATTTGTTTTATAAGACTGAAATGCAAACACAATGAAACTGGTAATGCTATACTAGCACACATAAACTATAGCATACACCAAGTTAACCTCTCATGTTTACCTGGTGTATGCTATAGTTTGCTAGTATAGCATTACCAGTTGAAACATTACAGTGTATATGAAAATGCTTTTTTATTCATGGATGGACTTTTTTTTATTTAAAGTCATTGTTGTGTTTAAACATCCTGATTCATGAAAGACTGAATTTCATAAAACACTTCTTTAAAAAACTCTTCAGTATTCAGGATTTATTTTGTGCACCCTTTCCAAGACCTGTCCAACACTTTCTAAATTGAATAAAAATCTGTTCATTCTTTTTGTGTATACGCTACACACTCTTTTAATTGTTATTCAGTAGGTCCAGGAGGAGTTGTTGGGGGGGTTGGCGGAATTCCTGGAGCAGCAACAGGAACTGGATGTAAGTTTAATAGCTGTAATATATCAGTAACATGTCACAAATTAGAAATACCATTGATAATACCAAATAATAAAGTTTATCTTTTAGGAACAAGGCTATAAAGTAATAATAACATCAACATGTTGACATTAACAATCATGTTAAGAGGCCTTAAGTAAAACATTTTGTTTTGTTTAGTGTATCCAGGTGGATTAAAGCCTCCCAAATATGGTAAGGGCAACATTATTGTCTTGTTTGTTAGCCACAGTTATTTAAAAAACAACCGTACCTGCACAGTACTTAACTGCAGTGAAGTAATGACATCTTGATGTCAAACTGCAAGCTGCTCTGAAGGAGCTAGAATTAACCAATTGTCTATATAGTTGAATATACAGATGCCCTGGTATCGCAACAGAGCCAGAGCTGCATCCACAAACTTTGTGAAAGTATGAAGTGAGAGTGCTAGGCCGAACTGAAGCCCCTGACACTGTTAAGCTTTGCCCCTGAAAGCCTGAATAGAACCCACCAAAGTGGAAAGAGAGTGAGGGATCTACATATTTTTGGACTGCCTATGTTTTATCTGTAGGAGTAGCAGGGACTGGTGTCCTTCCAGGCTATGGTTCAGTTACTGGGATTGGAGGACTTCCTGGAACTGTGGCTGGGACAGGAGGTATATCTCAGATTGTTGCACTGTCAGTACAATGGCAAATGTGTAGTAAATTGTTTTCAGGACCAGGAAGTGGGGCCAAACCCTCTAAATATTGTAAATATTTCAACTTTTTTATTTGTCATAAACATTTATTGCTAGAATTTGTGATGGAACAGACCATTTTGTTTTGAAGTCATACAGGATTATTATTGGAATTGTTTAATCAGAGGTTTTGCCATTGTGTTTAAAGGAGTACCTGGTGCAGTTCCAGGGAGAGTACCAGGTGTTATCCCAGCAGGAGTACCAGGTGTTGTCCCAGGAGGAGCAGGTACTTAATGTTTTACTAAATAGCTACAGTTATTCTATGAATCTTACATTGTTTCATAAAGTAAACATTTATAACCAATATGTAGTATCTCTATAGACCTAAATATTTTAAGTAAAATAGAAATACAATGAGAAATAATGTAAGATGGGACTTTTTTCTTTCGGGAATTGATTAGATCTTAAAAGAGTGGGTGTTACATACAAAAACAATGACAAAGAAAAGAAGACAGATAGGTGTCAAAAGCCAAAAACAAGTTATTTTAGCAGAGAATGTTAATACACTTTGTGCACCTTTTTAACAAAATAGGCTCAATTTTGAATTAATGCTCACCTCAAGCTAATCACTCATGCTTTTGTATTTAAGGGTATCCTGGTGGTGCTAAGGCTCTTAAATATGGTATGCATTTTAGCTGATTATGTACAAAAAATAGCTTTGGGGTCTTATAGAAACAATGTTGTGGTCTGAAAGAAAACAATTGTTTGTGAAGGTTTGGGAGGTGCTGGTGGTGTACCAGGAGGTGCAACTGGTGCTGTGCCTGGTAAGCACAAATTTCTCTCACTGAGCAGTGGCACAGCCTTTACTGACTAATTATTTGTGTAATTTATATGTTTATATTTAAAATAAATATTAATGATTAAAAAC
>JBAJNP010011255.1:0-10308 GCA_036877545.1 Yasuhikotakia modesta
TTTAAATGTACTAAAAATGTTGGAAGAAATTTCATGTTCTCTGCAATGTACTCTGTTAGTATTAAATGATGTAAACTATGACATCCATTGAAGAAGACTGGACTTTAAATATTTGAATTATATCAATTTTAACATCACAATTGATAGTATACACAAACACAGCTGGTTCTATGAATAAGGATTTTATTTATCTATATTAAGGCAAATACATGCATCTGTTTAGTTTTTCTCACAACACAAGAAAACAAAAAACAAGGAGAAATAAGAATGGGTAATGGGGTGAAACAATAAATTACATTAGCCCAAATGTGGGGTAAAAAAAATAATGTATTTTTCGCGAGAGAGAGAGAGGGGGTTATATACATGGTTTTATACATGGGTTTTATTTAGCTTTCTAAATTTGTCTAAATTTGTATTTAATATGCATATAATTAATGTTTATTGTATAAGTTACCCAGAAAAAGATAGATGCAGTAAAGAAAGGGACAGACGCAGACGTGACGTTGCAGGTCAGACGCAGATGTCACGTCCATTGAGAGGAATGACTCAATGTCTTTAATTCCGTTGTTGTTGCTATTAAATCCATTAAATTTAAGACGCAGACGAGGCGTCGACATGACGTAAATCACGTGTGGCAGTGAAGTGTAAAGCCAGAGGTCTGGACTCGAGACTCCAGTATCTGCCCTGTGACATCAGAATTTGTTATAAATACCAGATCTGAGAAAAACTACTTTTCAGAATCTAGTTTACTCTCACTGGATGCAGATGACGTACCTGCTCAGTGAGCTGGAGTTAAAGCACATTCTTGCATGTTTCTAACCTTGGACTGCTGCATTAGGTGTTAGACAATGTAAAACGGTAAACTGTTCAAAAAAGCAACAACAATGAAAATATGAAATATACACAACTACAGCTGTATACTTCACATATGATCTCCAAATACATTTATCTTTAATATTCCTGTTATTATGCAGAATGTATATAATTGTAGAGGTCTCTTTATCAGGGCTTCATCTGCTATATTATATTATATTATATATTTGTGTTGTTCCAGGACAACAGATGTTACCATGGAAGCACCTTCATTAGCAAAACCAGGATGTGATAAACATTTCATCTTCACAGTAAGACCTTGTTGAGCAGTTTCAGGTCAGAAACACCCTCCAGAGATCCTTTGAAGATTTTCAACAGTTAACTCCTTTAACTAAAGTTTCTCTCTGTTACACACATCAAGCTTCAGACATTCAACCTTTTTATTATTGGATTATCCATATACTGATTCTAAATGAGATTTGCTGCCAAGTATATGTGTGCATAAGTTGTTATCATATCACCAAATAAACCCCAAATACTGTTATATACCCAAAGACAAATGACAGCTACACATGTACAGGTGACATCATAAATGTGAAACAATATTTACCTTATTTTACTGCTGTTTCATTTTATGAGTTTAGATTTTGAGTTGTGTAAACGCATGCATGTTTTTTTATTTTCATGACGTCATCAGACAGGTTCATTTGCACCCTGCAACATGTTGCTTGAAGTGTTAAGTTGTCTTTTTATTCATTTATTTGTAGATTTGCTACAAACATATTATTACATTATTTAGATTACTTTTGGTTTTTTGTTTTTTTTTGTACAGGGAGAATGTCAGAGAAACAATATACAGATACAGAAATCATAAATGAAGCACCAGTTATGAAAAACAATGACCAAGCAGCTGCACAAAAGAGCAACAAAGCTCAAACGAATTCTGTTCATATTCACAAAGAAACATGAAAGCGAATAACTAGAAAAAATGTGACGGGAGCTTAAGATCGGTTCTGATGACGTCAGAACACCATCAGTCAGCATCAGACACACTGAAAAACAGCTTATTCTGCTTAAGCATAATGAACGATGCCTGGTTCTTTGAGACAGTGAATGAGATGCTGCATCGTAGCTTTGACACTACAAACGAAAATTTATAGGGTTAGACACATACCCTTTAAAAGGTGACTGCAAAAAAAGTCGTCAGATTCTGTCTAAAGGAGCTGTGCAAGCATGACTGAACTGTGTAATGCAATTTCTTTGTCAATCCCTCTGTTAGGTTGACAGGATTGTGGCTGTGATGCTTGCTAATATTCAGTACGCCACACAGGGGCAAGGCCTGCACTGAATGCTGTGAAACATGGGCATACATAGAACATCAGGAACAGGGAGACTGTCAGTCTAGGAGGACTGGAGTTGGGTGCAAGTCTAAGCTTAAAGTCCAATGAATGTGTGCAGAGAGGACCAGCCTGCCGCAGCACAAACATTAAGCAACGAGAGATAAGGGCTCTCCCACAGACGGGGCGGCCATTGACCCCACCCCAGCCTATGAGAGAGACAACCCGAGGCGAGAAACTGGCATCTTAGAAAATCACCACATAGAAAGTGTATAAAGGATGAAAACCCCTTTTCCCTTTTGTCTAACAGCCTCTGAATCTGGAGGACAGTCAGGTGCTGGCCTAGCCAAATGTTGCTCCCGGTGGACAGCACTGACTCCACATGTGTAGGAGACCACCGCTTCCCCACTACTTCTCAAGAGGGGCCTTGACTCGGTCATTGTTGTACTTTAGAGCTGAATCCACAAACACTCGAAACCCGGATTTTGGCTTAATTAAACATTTATAGTGACCATTAATTATTATTTATTGTTTTTAACATATTAATTGTTTGCACTATTCAGACGAAAAATTTACTGCACTGATCACGTTAAGTTGACGTCACTCAGTTTGTTACGCTTTTGACGCGGGAGGGGCGGGGCTGAAGCAGGTGCAGAGTGAGCAGAGAGCTGCGTCACTGATGTCCGTATGTTCACGGTCCGTAATGTTTGTGACGTCATCCAGCCCGTTCCGTATGTTCACGGTCCGTAACGTTTGTCACGTCATCCAGCCCGTTCCGTATGTTCACGGTCCGTAACGTTTGTCACGTCATCCAGCCCGTTCCGTATGTTCACGGTCCGTAACGTTTGTGACGTCATTCACTGTCATGCTGTCCTCAGATGAACACAGTTTTATTTTAAAACGTCTATATAATGCAGGTATACAAAACCCCCAAAGCTGACAGTGTAAACGCCGCGCAACCCGTGCCCAGTACAAGTACAAGTACAAGTGCCTCCAGCCACGGTTTACTGTAGTTTATGATCTGTACTCTGTTCTGTAGATGTTCAGCAGGATTGTGGGAAAGAATCAAAGATTGAAAGGGACTTCATCGCAGAAGCTCAAGGAAATGTATGTCAGCATTGATGAACACAGTCCTTGTTTAACTGAGATCGTTCAAACTACGAGGGAATGTCGGACAGCTGTGTTACAACAAACCCGGGTTGGTCCACGTCTATCGGAGACTTGCGGTGTTGCATGTTTGTTTACAGTATAGGTAATGTATGTGTTCTGTATTGTGTAATGGTTTACATTATCAGCAATAAAAACTTTGAAATGTTATTATTGTTTGTTTCCTAAATTTTAGTATCATTTCTTAATTATAAGGCATTACTTAAATATAGCATTTATTACTATCTAATCATTTATCACTATTTATCAATATTACGTAAAAAAATGTGAACTAATGATTTTTAATAAAGACTTGTTTGTCTGATGCATCCACAAAATTGTTAAAACAAGGTAACCTGTTCAGTTTCAACCTGTGCAAAACCTAAAACGGATTAGTGCCACGGGTTTCCAGTACAGTTAACTAATTTGGGGTAAGAGTGGAGTTTGTGAAGGTGTATGACAATAGGTCTATGTTTATAAGAAGATAGCTTTGCCCCTGAAAGTTGCAAATTGAATTTGGAAACAAAAATATAAGTGAAATTCTTCACCGTAAATGACCTGAATGTTTTGGAAGGTGACGTTTGTAAACAAAAATATGTCCCCAAAAAGAGAAAAAATGATGTGCAAGTGTATCTTTGTATCGCACCTGCCATTTAGTTCTTTGAAATAAGCAGTTTTACACTGACTTGATAAATGTATCTCACCCAGTGTTTCAAAACAGTCACAGTGGTTAAAAAGACCCACCGTTAAGATTCCACAAAGATGATGTCTCAGACAGTTAGCAATGATTCAGTGGCAATGACATAAAATCCTACCATAGCGCATGCTAACACCCCACACCCTCTCTGCATGCCTCTTTTAACTGGAAAGGTCTTGTGAATAAACACAACATTTTTGAAGACACTATATTAAGGTTGTTCTCTTTCTCTATCAAATCACACACTAAAAGCAAATGATCAAATATTGTGCGTTTTGGAAAACAATACGGCTCGTCTGCATGCAGTTAGAATTTTCTGTTTCTATAATCAGCTCCAAGTAAGGAGGTTCACATCAAGTCATTCTGCTGTATGAAGATTTTTATAAAAATGTAATGCTTGGGCAATTATTTCATGTTCACCAGTGGTTTCACCCTTCTGGAAAATTCAAATAATTTAAAATGTTTCTGTCAACAACTCCTAAACTCCAAACTGCAGAAGAAGGATGTTGGAGCATCCATGCAATTAAAAGATGTAAAGCTTGCATCAGGTGCTCTTTAGCTCTCTCTGGAGAAGTTTTAAAACTTCAACAGTACTTTTATCACACTTTCAGTTTTCTAAAGTTTCAACTGTTGTTCATTTGGTCTCATTTTGTTTCCAAGAACAGTCTTGTTTTGTGCAGAACACTTTCTGAACACTAAAGAGTTTTACTTGAACTTTACTAATGTCCCACCACTGACTGAGTTTTCATCTGCTGATGGACTGTCGATTTCTTTCTAATGTTTGATCTAAAGTTCAGTTAAAGTCTTCAAGCGATACAATAATCCTACCCTGTGGAACGGCGTTTAAAGCTCTATTAAGTTTTCCACAGAAAAGTCTACGTTCTGTCCCAATATAAGGGGCATATACACTGAAGAGTAAAAGTTTAAGACCATATGTAGTTACATCTTCTGTTTGCATTGTACTTGGTAGGACATCAGAAACACATTATGTTTCTTAAATTCGGCTCCAAAAGAAAAGCAACTTCTGCGCTGTTACAAGAATCATGACACTGGTCTTGAATAATAACATCAGTTTCTCATTCCTCATGCTAATGTAATCAAATGAGATGATCTTTTAACAGCACCATGGCACCCGTTAATATTTAAAGAGGCAAAACATAAAGTGGCCATCATGCTGGAAAAAATATTAATTACAAGAAGACCTCTGACATCACAAAGAAAATGCAAAGAACTTCTAACGCTCCACAAAAAGCTGGTTATTGTCGTGCCAGCAGTTCACATTTACTGCTAGCATCAAAAACAAGTCTGTACACCTGAACCGTTCCCATTATTCTCATTCAAAACAATCTTTTCTGTCATTTGGCTGCTCATCATCTCAGCATTTACTGTGATCTCTGTAGACCGGCTCTGCTTTGTATGCTATGTGGTTCCTGATCATTGTCTGCAGGTGATTCACAGTGGACTGGTACTAATTGTGAAAGCATGTTCTTAGCCCTGCTTACACCAGTCACCTTCACTGCCACCTGACAGCGCACTAACCGTGTAGTGCTTTCAGCTCTGAGGACACAGCCGTATTTAACTCACTTGCTTGGCTACTATCCTCTACATTAACAGCTAGGAGTTTTCACAGTGAGGAAATTCCCCCGTGGTGATTATAGATATAGGTGTATCTTTTGATCACAGATAAACCAAAGAAGGCAGCAGCACTTTTGCAAAAAAAAAAAAAGAACAGAACTTGTTGCACTAGGTCATTCAAACATGACAGGGCTCAAGACTGAACACAACTCAATGAATTCACCAAACTTAAATAGGAAAAAACACAGATGATGACCATTAACTTAATGAGCAGTAACAACAAGAAGCTCACATAGGGTGACACCACCTAGTGGCAGGGGGAGTCCTCACAATACAGCTAGAGAAAGCAGACAGCGCGCTCCCTGGTGGCTGGGAGAGTAACTGCAAGTCTTACAGCACTGTGCTTGCCGTTGTTTCAGAGGTTGTTATCCTTCCTCTGTGGTTGGCTTGTCAATAGCAACGTATTACACTACTGCAGGTATGCTGCAAGTTGCATTAGCTGCAGCAGCTATAATATTTACTTTTACATTTTTGTTGATTGTGTCTCCATATGCGAAACATTTACTCTTCTCACAAGTGCTAAACATCGTGCAATCTTTACTCCATCGTATAATTGTATAACCTTTACTCCATCGTATAATCGTATAACCTTTACTCCATCGTATAATCGTATAGTCTTTACTCCATCGTATAATCGTATAACCTTTATGCCATCGTATAATCTTTACTCCATCGTATAATCGTATAACCTTTACTCCATCGTATAATCGTATAACCTTTACTCCATCGTATAATCGTATAACCTTTACTCCATCGTATAGTCGTATAACCTTTACTCCATCGTATAATCGTTTAACCTTTACTCCATTGCTGAGTATTCAGCGATACTCAATGTGAACGACAATTTTAAGAGCCTCATTCTGAGAATTTAAAACCATTATAGCTTGACAGCTAAAAGACATTGCAAAAATTAAACATTCTTCAACACAAACACAATGAGTGACAGAGAGAGACTAGGAAAGATTTTTTTTTCATGTTTATCTTTCATCTTAAATGTATTCTTCAAAAAGAATCAAATTCCTTACTTTGACACCAAAAATCATGACACTTTATAAAAACGTAAAGTAAAAATGTAAACTGCTGTTTCTGCTTTGCCCAAAACAAAATGTAAGTGACATTCCCACTGCTGTCTTAGTGTATACGTAAACACATATATAAGTTTGCATGGGAAATTCTTAAAACAATTAATCAAATGATTTAAAACAATTGTTTAAGTTCAGCACAATACATGAAAGCTCAGAAGACTAACAGAAAGGCCATTCTGGACTAACATCTGGACTAACACAGACATAACAGCATTTACAGCAGTGACACAATCTTCCATCTGCAGTTTCTAAATGAATGGTGCTGTATAAAGAGATCTCTATTGTTGTTAAACATTTCCAAGGTTTAAAACAGAACTTTAAATGCAGTGCTTTCTTATTCAAAAACGTATAAATGTCCTTACGTCTCACTTCCACAAAATCTCAGAACAGCTTCATGTCCGTCTGCATTTCAGAACAAGTCACTGCAAGCGAATGGCAGCTGTGACCCACTGGTTAGTAGGTGTGTAACCCTCACCAGTGATTGGATAAATGCAGTTATATTTTGCGGATGGGCTACCATACCTGACAAAACATATCACTTTCAGGTCTGTAATCGTTGTAGCAACTACGTAAGGATTAGTGTGACTAACTCCTAAATGCAAAGAACCACTAAACTAATGAAATGGCCAACATTAATGGAAGCTTCAGTCCAAGAAACACACACATGTTAATTTTGCAAAATAAATCAAAAGTTCTTAAAGAATACAATAACATTATACTTGCTCTTCAGAAATTAAAAAGAATTTCAGACTTGAAAAGATGATGAAAAAGACTTTTATGCTGGTTGTTGTAAAATTCATTAAAAAATGTCCAAATTATTGACCTAAATGACCTAAAACGATGAATAAAACAGATCTTGCAGTTGTGCACCTCCTGTGGTTTCATCAGGAGGAGTGATTCTTTGAGAGGCACCCATGTGAGGAGATGGTAGTTTTGCTGTGTATGTGGAGTGAGTGATTTGAACTGTGGTTCCCCTTGCCGTTTGCCAGTGCCACAAACAACAAGTGTTAGCAGCTCCAGTCAAGGAGCCAAAGCTACCCTCACTGTATGTCTTGGAATCAGAGCCAGACAAAATGTGTGTCCTGTATGTTCATGCCTGTGCCCACTGGGAAGTCCTGGCTCACTGAATTGGCCAGTGCCCATTTTTGCCCCACCCCTGGACTCTGTCTTCAGGCATCTGCCTCATGGACTTGTTGGATGATGTCTTTAACAGCAAAAGCATCTTCAACGACTGGAGCAAAGTTTCAGTTAAATAGAATGGCAAGTCCTGTGCTTATAGTAGAATTGTGGCTTAAGAGAGACCACCCCATTTTTAGTTTTTCATCAATGTGAATTTCTTGTACAAAGAGAAGATTTACTTTTTTGCTAGTGCAGGTGAACATATTATCATTTACTGCCAGGTTCTTCAGTTTCAGCCTGAAGTATCGTTTCATTTACACCATTTTCTTTGCCATTATGAGAGCCATTCAACAGACATGCAAGGACTTATCACACTCAAAATACTTCACTGTCACTTCTAAAGTTCATCTGTAGTGACAAACTGTGTGGCCACCAACACCCAATCTGAACTTCAGATTTAAATGAAGTTCCATTACTCAATCTAATTCCATTTCAGTAAATCACCTGGTAAAATCCCATCTTTCCCAGATCAGCTAGTAATTTACCAAAGCTTGTCTTTCTTCAGTCAGTGTCTCTCTTTATTATAATAACGAGAAGTTTGTTAGACATAATGACTTTTTAGCATGGTAAGTGTGTTCAACTGGTAGAGCATTGCGTTAACAGCACAGAGGTTGTGTGTTCGATCCCAGGGAATGCAAGCACTGATAATAAAATGTATACATTGAATTCACTGTAAGTCCCTTTGGATAAAAGCACCTGCCAAATAAATAAATGAAAATGTAAGAACCAGCCTTATTCAATTTTGACAATTTTGTGTTCTAGTAGTAATTTAGTTTAGAGCATTGAGTGATAATTCTCTTTTTTTATTAGTTTTCTTTTTTAACATAGGAATGTGGAATATTAGCATGGATACAGTTTAACATGGAAACTGTTACTAATGTGGATCCAATGACACACATTGGGTTTTTTTGCCAGCTATTGATGTGAATACTCATCAAAAAGGACCTTTTGACATCATTGTTTGGTTTCTTCCATTTAGATTAAGTGCAATTAGTCGAGGAGACGTTTGTGCGCTTTGGGTGTGTGTGTTCATGAAACCACGTCTGTCAGACAAACTCAGTGTCTTAAGTACAGCCCAGTTCAGTGCAGTTCATGCACAACAGGCATAAAAGAGGGAGCTTAGATGCACTAAGAAAGAGAGAAAAACAAAGAGAGACAGAGATAGACCAACAGGAGAGCAAGAGGCAGAGAAAAAGAAACAGAGCAACAGTAGTGGTGACTTAAGGCAACATCAGACATGACCACAATCACTATTTACAATGGGTGTAAGAATATTATAACCAGACTTGTGTTAGACTTGGGTCTAACTTGGGGTTTAGGTGTCTTGCTCAAGGGCACTTCAGTTGCTTCACCTGCTGGTGCTGGAATCGAACCAGCAACCTACTGATTACAAACCCAACTCACTAACCACAACTGCCCCAGAGCCCTCAGCATTAGGAACATATGATGATCTGGTAAAGTAGCCAAAAGCATCAGAAAGCATCTAACCTGCAGTCTCTGGAGGTTTAGACTGACAGCAGTAGGTCTCAGTGTTTCTTTAGTACGTTTGTTGAAATGCTTGATCTGGCCTTAGTGTGGCCTGCATAATATTGTATCTATTTAGATACAAACTTCTGTGTCTCAATCAGTCGTTTTAAATCCCTTCAGCTCCTCAGTTCTCCCTGTTTTCCTCATCATCAGAGCAGAACTCAGACTGTGAGGTCAACATGTGAAGCGACAGGTATGGAGTGAAACACTCCTCTGGTGCTCAAACACTCTGAACACACGGACACTGAGGGATGTTGGGATAGGACGTAGTGTTGCAGACTGTGTCTATTCATCTTATGTGATACATTATCTTAATAGGACCCATTACATCTGCTTAGTCTACTGTTTTAAAACTAACATTGATCAGCTGCATCATAAAGGTTTAAATGTTTGGAAACAACAGCAAAACAGAAATAGCCAGTGACTGAATGGTTATTCCAGTAAGAGGTGAGGTGACTTCACTCAGTGTAGTGTGTCAGTTCTGTGTGGGGGGTGTAGGGAACACATGGCAGTGTGTTTATTAGTCATATTACAAGAGAGAGAGAGAGAGAGAGCAATAGATAGGGTTAAGCAAAAAGAAGGAGATGAATGGAGAAATGATTACGTGTTTCTTTTGTCATCTCATAGTGTCTGATTTGTCCATTGTTCATCTTTTCATACACTCTTTCATTTCTCCTCAGTTATTCCTCTCTGTGAGAACAGGAGAGCAGATGGTCGAGTACAGAGTGAGAGCAGCCTGCCGTCCGCCCCCCACCCTCCTGTATTAGCATGACAAATAACACAACAATCACACTGCCAAAGCTAATGTAGACGAGACGCAGACAAATGACAGCAAATAGGAAGCAAATTCTTTATAGGAAGATCATTTATTTTGGGAAAAATAGGTAAT
>JBAJNP010011256.1:0-15075 GCA_036877545.1 Yasuhikotakia modesta
TGTGTGTGTGTGTGTGTTTGTGATAGAGAGAGTTGTTGTGGTAATAGAGAGAAATTGTAGACTGAGAGTAGTTTTTTATGAAATACAGAATTATAAATAGTTTAATGTTTAGGTGTAAAGATGGACAATGTTAGCTGTAATGTTTATAAAGAGCTGCAAGCACAGGTGGTAACAGTCTACCTCACTTCAATAACTACTCTTGCTTGTATTAGCATAATCTCAGTGGCTTTGACATTCACACTATCTTGTCAATAAATACCACCTAGCTTTTTTGAAGACACAAGGATGTATTTTAAAAATATAAAGCTCAGTGCTACGTGATATGCCATGCAACTAGGCAAATAGGTTTGGATTGCGCACAAACATGCAATATGTCTGTATAAGTCAAGGAACGAAATTGTTCACAAAGCCATAAATGGGTTTTACATAATGGGCGTTGGTTTGTTTAATTCTTGATTTGGGAGTCAAATTTTAAATTAAGGACTTTGTGTTGAGACCTGTTGTCATCAGTACATCCACAGTTTTAATGGTTGTACGCCCACAGACACGCTCCCACACAGGAGGAATTAGATTTAGTGCTGTAATGAACATTGAATAAGACCTAAAATGGGTGTAAAAATAAGGCTTATTTCAATGTTGTTTTAATAATTTCTTCATCTTTTGGGATTGATAACAATAACATTAATAATTATAGGCACTTGGTTAGCATCACCTATAGATAGTTGACCTGACTCTATATATTAGGTTACACAACCTTCTCCCACCTCACACAGACAGTGCTGACCTGTATCTGAGTGTTATTCACACTGTCACATGACCTGCAGGTACGTCCTGGCCTTGACATGGGGCTCTCCTCACAGGATGTCACTCTACAGTACTGTGTTGATACTAACATTGTGCCATATTTTGGCACATGAGCACCACTGCAGACAGACAGTTCTGTTGTTTAGATAGATGGGAGTTTCATATGGGAGGATTCAATCATAAATGCAATGCAACAAAATATAGCAAATTGAAACTTCATAACAGTGATGTACTGTTAGGCTATGAGAGAATGCAGAGACAGAGCTAATATATATATATATATATATGTATATATTAGCATAAGGTGTGTAAAATCAGTACACATGTCTTTCTTAATGCTAGCTGCAGAACAAGAGGAAGTCGTGAGTAAAAAGATGCTGATCTTTTGGAACTGAGCCAGAGAAATAAGTCAGTCAGCAAAAAAAATGCATTTGGCCTTTGCTTTAAATCCTTAACATATTTTAGTCTGATTTAGAAGCCATCATGGCCATCACTTCAGATCTGTGCTAAATGCTCAGCTGTCAATAGAACAACTGTTTGAGAGGCTCTTCTGCTAGAGGAAAGGCTGCATTAGTACCAAATTAACCTTTTCCCATCAATCAGCAGTTAACAACAGCAATTTCTCACTACCACACACACACACACACACTCACACATTGATCTCTCAATGACATTGAACACTTTCCATCAAGAAACAATTCAATGGAAAACTCATGTGGATACATGGCCAGCAACACTGAAAACGTTTCTGTGTAGTTTATAGCTTCTGATACTGCTGAAATAAATCAATCCTTTCTATGTACAAACAAAGAGGAGATTAAGACGGGCGTCGGGCAATGTGGGAGATGTACCGAATTGCCCTCACATGGTGATCCTACCACTGCAAGCGGATTACAGATATTTACTTTGTTTCTGAGTGTGTTTTCTGATGAGCGTATGTCAGGGATTATCACAGCCTCATCTGATGTGTGCGATTGAAGCATTATGTTGAGTAAATAGTTTGCTAAGCGTTTCTGCAGAAGATTGTTGACCTCTTTTTTTTGTACATAAATGCTCTTAAAGAGGGAAAAATCTCAGAGTGTTTGGAAAGCTGGGACATTGTATTTAGACGTGTCTTAATGCCTTCCCGCTGTGGGATGTGTCCCCTCGAGGCAGTATTTCTGAGGTTTTGGACACAGTCCACTAATTGATTAACATCTGGGTAATTTTTGGATATGTGGCTGAGCAATTTAGAAACTAATTACATATAGCAGTGTATCTGAGAAGTGTATACGAGTAATATATAAGTATTTGAAGGATTGAAGCCATGTTGGATAGTTTGGCGTATCTTGGCTTTTTCCTTTTGTTTAAACTTTGACTTAAAAGAAAAGCGTCTAAAAAACTCTGAACAGACTATTTTTTATCATTCGCGTTTTCAGTGCGTTAAACCAAGTCTAAACCAACCTATTTTCAGCCGGCCATTTTTTTTTACTTGAAATCTCCTTTAATACATAGAGAAATGACAGCTTGAAAAGGCAATATCAAAAGAGGTCAAATATAAAGGCTGGATAGAGGGTTCCGGTTTTAAACAGTAAATGGATGGAGGAGAATAAAAACTGCAGGTAACATAAATGGCAGCCAGCCAAGCCTGTGAGCAGAGAGGCTGAAGCATCATTGTAATATTGACTTTCTGTAATTTACATCAGGGAGTTCCGAGCCCACTTCAGCTGAGCTAGATTGTGTTCTATGAATAAATAAAGAGTCAAAGTTACAAACAAACAAAGCACATCAAAAGACCTAAACAGCCATTTTAACTAAGCGTATGGGAAAAGAATGCGGAGATGCTCTATAAATGACTACAAAAGTCTGACAGATGTGATTGAAAATCTAACAGCTTTCCCATTATTGACTGACTCAGAAATTGCCTCAATATAAACTGAGTTTAAAATCTGTTGTTTAAACTCACATCTTATATTTTGCATTCTAGGTTTGACTTCTCCATGAATAATACATGCAACGGTGACTTAAAATTTGATCGGCACGAGGTACCTTACAAGGCAACATAATGAGATTGGAAGTGACTGTGTGGCATTTGTGTCTGTAGTCTAACAGGTTTAACACATGTTTCCAATGCAGATGTATAGATCACAGATATATCACTGTTTTTAAACATATTACAGAACTCTGAGTATTTGCCTTTATAGAACTGTATAATGAAACTTTAATTCAGTATAGACGTTTTTCTGAGTGCTGAAAATAAATGGCAGCCCGGCACAGATGGAAACTTAGAAAAAATGTAATTTTAAAGTTTGATTCAGGTAGACTATTGCCATTTAAAAAACACCTTAATATTAAGCACATTCTAATATTGGCTGTACCCTACCTTTCTAACTGGTTTTAGTACCCATTGATGCATGAATTGCACATGCATTTGAGTGATTGTAATGTCTCAGATTAATGGAGGAAACACAAATGTGCATAAATTTATGATGCAGAGAATTTTTGGTGCTTATTGCGTGTGAGAAAGTACATGAACGTGCAATGTGTATGCCTTTTAACAAGTATTATTTACGAGTGGTTATTATGTTATTTAGTGGATAGTTTTGTCTAATAAACCCATGACAAATGTATTTAGTAATATTAAAGATATCCTAATAAATTATAATTTGTTTTAGGAGCCCGGTATTATTTATTGATATAATATCTTCTTTACACTGTGGGATGATTTATTTCTGCCATAAATAATGTTCTATAATGGCACAGTCATGATAAATTATTTTAGTCTCATCAGTTTTACAACACAAATAAACATTTTATATAGGACCATAATCACACGTAGAGGCATAATGTTTAGTTTTTATGAGAAAATGGTGTTACTAAATATAACTGGAAAAAATAAATCGATTTGCAAACATTTGTCAACCAAACTCTTAGTTTATGAGAAAAGTTGCCCTGTGAGAAGTGTAACACACTTGCAAGGCCTTGTGGGTATTTGGAACAGGCTTGTGCTCCTGGTTGCTATATTTTTCATAAAGGGCACAGTGGTCCGTTGTGACTAGTTTCAATCCACTTCAGCATGGTCCCATTAATGAGTTATTTACCACGTGAGCAAAAAACCTGTGTGCTTCACTCAGGCGTGACTCTCACAAACTTCCCTGACCTTCTTTTCTATTAACCAGAATTCATAAAAACGTGTTTTTTAAGCAGTTAATAATGGCTAAAATAACTTAAATGCTTTTCATTTGTGAGGATAAATGTCTCTCATATTTAAATATCTTCTTTGCAACATTGGAATGAAAAAACAACTGTTTGTTTTTTTGTTTATGAGTACCCAGATTTTTTTGCCTTGGCCAGTCTTATAGCTAGTCATAAAATAAAAAAGATTTCAACACCATATCTTTTAAATGCCTTGGAGTTGAACAGATAGTTACATGAATGATATTTTTATCAGCTATTTGGAAGTCAGTTGCATGTTTTCTCGCAAATGTATTATTGCAGTACTGTAGTTTGCAGGTGACGTATGTTAATTATCAGTTGTGCTTGGCTATTAGATGAGCATCAGTTGTAAAATAACATTAAATACTTCAGATTGCCTTTTAGCTTCTTTTAAACAAACCAGACTGGCACATAAAACCACAGGGTAGTGAATGGATGCCCTGAGAAATTATGATGAATAATTAAAAACCATCTTTACAAAATCTTTGCAAGAGTTCCAATGAATTTTGATAGTGGCTGTAAATAGTCTACATCACATTTTATGACCAGCCATCATAACAAACTTCTATTTACAGACTGTTAATTGACCTTTCCATTGAATTCCCGAGAAAATGGTCTCCCCCGGCAACAATGACTCATACAAACGTGCTCAATGATTCGTCTAATGGCACGGCACTTACGACGTCAAATGCTCAAACAAACACGACGGAATCGCGGCAGTGGATTACCATCAAGATGGGTGAAGTCAAGCAACCCCAGGCTGTTGTTGAAATGGCCAATCACACAAGTCATTTGGTGTGTCCAATTTGCTCTTGTGGGATTAGTGTAGTTGACCTCTAATAGCTTGGTGTTTGCTATTAGGCAGGGTACCCAAAGGTCTCTGCTCATTTCTGCTGTGAATAAATGAAGCTGATTACAGCTCATATTTATCCCAAACTCTGCATCTATTGGCATGTAAATCAAAATGTAAATGAGGTGGGGTGGATTGGTTGGCATGCAGTAAATATTCAAATTGCGAGAACGTCAGGCTGTAATCAGCACTAAATTGTCAGTGGAGGAGAAGAGAGGAGGTCTGCTATTATTAAATTGCATCTCTAAATTCAAAAATTACAAATACACATTGCAGCTTGACACAAAATCGACTTTATCTCTTATCCTGTTCACATTCTAATGACATCGAATTGAGGGCAACTGAGACAGTGACAAATTGTGATAATTAATATTACTTGTTGTGGGTCTTATTTTGTGATAGGTTCTCATCGAGACGTGTAACAGGATCTACAAATGATCAAAATAAGAACAAAAACAGTGCGTGCCTCGTACTTGCTTGATAAACAAACAAATAAATAAGATTGAGCGCAGGTCTAGGCAGATGTTGGAGTCGGTCTGGGCAATAATACAGGAGAAACTAGCAACACCTGTCAACCATTAATCGCAATCAAGAGCGAAAACAAAGGGAACATTAGCATCCAAGAAGGTGAGAATCTACTCCACGGTTTCACATATGGTTGCTTTAGGCCAGCCTCTGTGTTGCAGTTTAATGTAACTAATATACAGACAGACAGATGTACTGAAGACATATACTGAGGATTTATGGCTGTATACTGTACATTTTTGTAATCTTGTTTTAGTGGTTACATTTGTAACCTTTGGAGCCTATTTTCCAATCAGATTCAACTGGAATTAAATGTCTAAATATATTTTCTCTTTATTGACTCATTTAAAGCCACCCGCTTTACAAATTGATTACTGAGACACAATGCGGTTGCTATAGCAAAATAAATCATTCATGCAAATGGTGGTCTTTCTGTAAAAAGGTATTGGAATAATCACAGCAGTTTTCATGTTTTCTATGGACTAATAATAGGAAATAATGCAAGAAATAATTTAAAAGGCTCCTTAGAGGCCTGTATTCAGAACGATTGTCAGATTTTAAATGTTCCTTTGCTCTCAACTGAAAAGAAAACAATGTTTTCGTTTAATTGGTTTTGGTTTAAGTGATTCTATGGCCTTTTTAATCATTAAAACATTTACAATTCTCTATTCTTCACAAAGCATTGCTGTTACTATAGTTTTTAAGCAAAATAAGTTTTAAACAGATTGTGTATGTTAAATTCTATGAACTGAAAATTAATAAATTCAACACATAAAAATGGCCAAAGTGATCCTACACAAACTATTGTGTGTCTCTTATAACACATATAAAATCAGTAGCTCTTTAAAACTTAAGAACCCTATTGGTATTCCTGTGGCCACCCGATTTGTCCCAGATTCCTCTGAGAGGACAGAAGGGTGACAGAATGCAGACAGGTGTGACCGCCACAGCCAGCTGTGACCTGAAGGTGCTGTTTGGTCCTCCAGGGCTGACAGTAGCCTGGCAGACCACCAGACAATCAGAACAGGGGCAGACTAAGTGACCCATACTCACCCCACCTGCAAGAGTCTGAAGAGTCCACAGGCCACCCTAAGCTCCTGCATGCCTGGATCCACTCCAGCCACCTGTCAGGTGCACCAGCTGCTTGGCCCCTTAAGCTGGGCAGTCCATCTGTGCCCAGGTCTGGATTTGATATATCACTCAGCATTGTAGGAGATAATGCTGTAATGTCTCAAAATTGTGTTAGCGCCGTCACATTTTTCTTTTGTTGTTATGAAACGTGGCAGGGCAGAGTAATGCTTGCAGTTGTCTGCAGTTGTCTCTCTATCTTATAAATTTGGTAGTGCTGCATCATATTGGAGACCATATGCACTGACTTGACTTTTCACTTTGAGTTACTGTCAGACTTAGGTGACATTTATATGTCATTTGCTTACACCAATATAAGCAATAATTTAATGAATGTGAAACTTGTGTGTTGCCAGTTAATGAAACTCCACAAATGCTGCACATATGTTGTGTGTGTGTGCATGTGTGTGGTTTATGAGAACGCCAATGAATATAAAGGGATGTGTATAACAATGTAAACTTTGTTTATGGGGACAAATCCTGTGTCCTCATAAACCAAATGGCTTTAAACATAGTAAATAAGGAATTCGTGTTAATTAAAAATGCTTTGTGAGGTTTTAGGGGTAGTGTTTTGGGATAGAATAGTTTGGGATAGAGTAGACAGTTTGTGCAGTATCAAAACTATTATGTCTATGTCCTCATAATGTGCTCAAACCACACATCTGTGTGTGTTGTACAGAGGTTTGACTTTCTTTGGTCTACGTTTTAATGAATGTCTTCCATAATATTGTGAAATGTTAAAACTGGTGTGTGATATTACTAGGTGGTGCTCAATAGTAAGAACAATCATCAAAACTGTTTTGCTTGAAATCTGAAGTCAACAGGTTTCAGAGAGTTATGGTTTTAGGGATAGATTTAGAAAATCTAATTAGCCTGGTGTGAAAACAATGGAAGTCAGTTGTTCTCAGTAATAGAGTGAAACAAACCTCTGTGTGTGTTTGTGTGAGTGTCTCCTTCAGCCATGAAACCCAGTTATGCTCCTCCACGGAGGTTATGTGTTCTCCCATGCTGCTCTGTGATCTTGCCCTCCATCTCTCTCACTAATGGGCTCGCGTTGCTGCAGTAATGCCAATTAAAAATTGAGCACAAAGTTTCCCAGAGAGTCAGAAAGCTGCCTGAAATGAAGCCAGCGAGTCGAAATCAACAACACTGATTAAAGGAACACTATGCTTGCACGCTGTGAAGATGCAGACTCTTTACTTGCATCTTAATTTAGACGTTTTTTTTTTTTTAAAAAAAGCATCATTTAATTTTAATTACTTGATGCAGACACACAGTTGAGCCAAACTTAATTAGCATACAATTCTTGTGTGTATATCGTAATGTATATAAAACAGAGCAGACAGAGAGTAGTTGTTCTGTGTTTTTGTGGTAGCCAAATTTGTTGCACATTTCCACTATTACTGCCAAAGAAAAAGAGATACAGTCATTGAATCCATTCACCTTCAGTGACAAAATGCCCCAATAGCAAGCCGCACTAGTGTCTATGTATATGGGGGGAGTGTCAGTTATCACACAGGAACCTGCCATTCAGTAGTCAAGTATATGGTTAAGTAAAACATTTAATGCATGCCTGTGTAGTTCTCTTGTGATTCCTAAGAACTATTACAATATGAATATCTTGTTTTTGTAGTTTGGAACAAAGAAATCCAAAACAATGAGGGCCCGAAAACCACCTAGGCATCTGCTAGATGGCACACATTTGGATAATTGGATGGTTGACTCCAAAACATCAAACAAGCACATAATGGCTTTGCTGAGGTCTTCAACTGGGTTCCTCTGGCTGCCAGCACCAGACACTAGACGCGTATAGTGGCCAGCAGTCTGGCCCCATTTCAAATCACCATCCAACTGCATACTGCAGCTCAACCACTGCAGTCAGCTGCGTCTGCTTGACTAGCTTTGACATCTCTCCACATTCAAATCATTCAGACCATAAATCATCTTTGTCACTCACAAACACTCGGTTTTGTTGTAAAGGATGCACAAAATTTGTCCATATCAATGACTGCTCCAAACACAATGGAGATTCATTTGCAAAAAATATCTGTAGTAGCATGTTAGCTCTAAAATGAAGTGTGCAAAATGTTTATTTAATCTATTGAGAACATCTAATATGACGTGAGGTAAAAAGTGATGCATCTTTACCACCCCTGTAGCTGCACTACCTTGGGCCCTTTAGCCCCATTTAAGAGCTAGGTTGACCTATTCTTACATATTTTTACATGCACATCAAATATGTCTTTTCTGATATTTTGGGAGTAAAAAACAACAAATTTTCCCCAAGGAGGCCTCTGGCCTCACATAGCCTGATACGCAGATTAAAAAATCCCTCCGCTAGATGGGTCCCGGTGTAACATTATGATGAAAAACAAAGTTCCCTGTCCCCCCATTCATCTGTTTTGACAGATCTACTTTTGCAGCGGCAGAGCGTGTTGATAAAGAATGTTTCCCCTCATCCTCGTCCAACCTCACAGAGCAAAGCTCTTTATGAAGAGACACATCACCTCGCAGCAGGTGCACAATAACCTCCTTATGCTTAAAACTTATTGGGATGCAGAGGAGGATGCAACCTTGGAATAAAATAGAAGGGAGTATCCAAGAGAACCAGTGACTCAGAGAATTGCGGAAGGGCAAACGGCCCAGCTGCCTCAAGGGGAGAAACGGCATCGCTGATTGTCCGTTCCCACCCTCAGCGGAGGAGGAGCTATGCACCCAGATTATTAAGACATCCTTCACTTCAGTGTGGAGGCTTTTTTGTTGATGGAGAAAAGACCTTGAGAGATAGGTGTGTGTGTGTTCGTGTGTGTCGGATGTTGACGGTTAGTACTGGAGATAAAAGCGATTTTTACCATCGGTCTGCATAAACAAACAAAACAGAACAGTCAAGAATTAAACAGCTTTCAAGAAGAAAAGGAGGTTTAGTCCTGTGTGTATTCAGCCAACCTGTTTGGGCAAAAGTCACTTGGTCTGTTGACAGAACCTGTAATTTAATGATAAAAAAACATCCCATAGACATTTAAAACAGACAAAGATTAGTAACTGCCATCCTCAATTTTCCTCAGGTGCAGCCAGTTGACAAATTGCTGCTTCTCCCTTTATGACCCTATGACAAAATTGTGGTTTATTATAATAGCTTGTATATTAGATGTCAGGTCTGAAAAAGTTACTGCAGAAACTGGATTAGACTTGCATTGTTATAACAAACTGTTACTTTTTATTGTTATTATTATAGTGTGCATGTCGTGGGTCGTCAGGAAATGCTGTATTTGTCATTGATTTATCTCAGTACATTAGTGGCATGATGTTTCAGAAGAAAACTGAAATATGACAGTAATTCAAGAAATAAATGAAAGATGAATTGAGACGCTGAGGGAGAAACAAGCTCATGAGAGAATAGATTCAGATAAGCAGGGAACAGGTGGAGTTTGGAAAGAGCATAAAAATTCAGAGAATGAAGGACAGAGGAAGGAAAAGAGGATCAATAGAGATGTTAATGTGTTTGTGTGTATTGGGAAAGAAAATACTTCAAAACTATAACTATTTTCATCTCTCAAAATGTCCTCGACCTTGTTGTTTTGTTGTGTCATATAAAGATGTGTGTGGTAAATGATTCACAAATAAAAATTAAAGTTTGTGCACCAGCTAGTCAATTAGCTTTATCGCTGTTCAGAGCTTTGGGTGGGTGACAACTAGTTGCAAATCTGAATCTGGAATCAGCGTGACTCTGACAATGGAAATATGATAGCGAGAGTTTCATCATCTCTGCTATGTGGGACACACTACAGTTGGCCGTCAGACTGTTAATGCTGCCCAGCGTGACGTTCACACTAGTCAATTAGAAAAATAAGTAGTCGTGCAAAGCCTAAAATGAAACCATATTCTTCTAATCATGTCTATTTGAATGGATATCGCAGATATCTACCACATTCTCACTTCAGGCCTGCATCTGTATTCTTTCCGTTAACAGCAATTTGCTAGTATTGGCGATATTTTATGCACTATTATCTCAAAGTGAAAGTTGTCGCCTACTGACATGAATCATCATGTTTTTGTTCCTCTTTTTTTCTGTTCACTTGTCTAACATTAGCCTGCTAACCCACAGCATCAGCTAGCTTTATCGCCAGCAGCGTAATTCATTTTTCAATGCTACTTTAAACGTTAAAAGGGTGAGGGTTGAGATTCAGGTCAGGTGTTACAAAAATACATTACATTTTTCTGTGTTTCTTTACATCCTCCATCCACTTTTGCAAGGCTGCACTATAATCTAATGTTGAATCTGTCTATACAAATTATAAATCTTATATAAGTCAATCTGAAAAAAAATGGATGGAATCTTCTACATTATGGTTATATTCCATAACAATGTGAATATTGTTCTGACTAAACCTTGACAAGCCGCAGTACATAGATGTGCTTGCAGCAGAAATTCCTAAATTTGGTTTAGCTGCCTCTAATCTGAGACTCTAAATAATTAAAAATGGGCTATTTAGGAGGGGGATGAGGACAATGTGGCATCCTGTAGAAAAAGGAGATGATGTTGACATAAGACATTAACCAGCAGCTCTTTAGTACCGGGCGGTAAGAACAGATGCTTTGGACCAACTGTTGTTG
Organism: Yasuhikotakia modesta; assembly: GCA_036877545.1. Taxonomy (NCBI): domain Eukaryota; kingdom Metazoa; phylum Chordata; class Actinopteri; order Cypriniformes; family Botiidae; genus Yasuhikotakia; species Yasuhikotakia modesta. The sequence continues at coordinate 11,117 of JBAJNP010011256.1, forward strand.
ACTCTGGGTCAGGAATTGAGCGTTGTGAGTGTCTATGACCTGGTTTAAGGATGTTACTAGTTGAGGTGACAAATATAGCAACAATGGGTTTGGCACCAATACAGCTGAGACTCGTATTTAGCCTGATATTCACATATGGACAGGCCAGATGTTTTATGAAGCTACTGCCAGTTTGAAACTGAGGCCAAAAATGTGTTCACAAAATAAAACTGTTTTTATCAATGTTTCCATTGGATTGTAATAGCCTGTTGGTTAAGAACCAAAGCAAATATGCTGATTAAACAAAAAAATAACTGTTTCAGTCCTTGGCAGCGACAGAGATCCCAGTTCTCATCAGTATTTTTAAGTTAATGTTTAGTTACAGTATGCGGTAGGTCAAATGTCTCTAATGTTTTGTTTAGGTAGCAGAAAATGATGGATGAGTTCTTTAATACTAAAGCTGACAAACATTTAGAGGCCACAAGGTCTATAGAAGCCTACAGATTTTCCTAATACAACATACACCAATGCCAAACGAGAAGATTTCCAGTGCTATTCATGGTAGTGTTCTAGTTGCGGGGGTGATAAATGACAGAACGTTTTGACAGTCAGGGTAGCCCCGCCCACGCTGACATCACTCAGACTGAGAGAACTGTTTTGATTGGTTGCGATTGCATCTTCAGAAACATTGCAGGATGGCAGGAGCCTAACCAACAATTTTTGGTAAAATGAAAAGAAATATGAGACATGTGAAATAGAGCACATTTATTCAGGCGGATGTGAACCAAGAGAGAAATGCTGTTTTTTGGCTGACATTTATGTAATTGAATAGTTGGCCGTCTCAGGAGGAAATTATCCTTAAACTACTGAAAACTGAATGTGGAGAAACAGAAGCTGTGATCTTCTGGACACAGTTACTGTGAACTGACCCTGTCTGTGCTGTAAGCGGTTTATTATTACTGCATCTGTGAAACATTCTTCATATCACCAAGCTTTTCTGAATGACCTAGAAACAAACTTGTAAACTTGTTTGTCCTGAAGAAATGTCCTTACACTGGCCTCTAGAACACTGTGAATGTTAGCATCATAGCATGTCGCTACCTTAGAATTATAAGTTTCTACCAGTTTTGGGAAATTGACATGTCAGATATATAAAAATATATAATATAGTTCTGAGGTAGCGCCTTTATATTAAACAGTGATACATCTGTTAAATCAGACAGCTAAGGAGGTTTTTTCAATATAAAGAATGGCCACAATAATCAGTAACTTGTGTGAGCTTATGGCTTGCTACTAATTATAATATTATTAGCAGTAACTTTAGTGTGTATTGCAAATGAAATTAATAGCATTTTTTTATTTTACCTGAATATTGGCCAATGTGCTTGTCCTGATTTATCACATCTACGCAACTAAACAGGTGAATTTCACCTTGTTTTTATTTAACTGTAAATTATAATAGTTTTCTGCTGGAATGTAGTCATTGCACACACTGGACTGTGACTATATGGTAACCTTGTTTATTGTTTTCAGATCAGTTCAGTGTAATGCTGATATTCCTTCCATCAGTGTTTGTTCAATAGCATCACTATGAGGTATTGGGACCGTTTGTGTCATTTGTTCATCCAGCAGCAGGGCTGGTCACAGTGACAGATGAACACAATGAGTGCCTGCTCTGAGGGCAGTTTCTCAGCCACTGTACTGTATCATCTGTCCCCTCTGTGTGCTGGATCTCAGAATTCCTGTAAAGATACCAGACGACTCTCAATATGACCCTCACAAATGTGACGTCTATTGAGGTCTGTTTATAAGCCACATTCATTATGAATCCAAATCATGTTTTATAGAATTACTTATGACTGAATTAGCAGTATTATCAATTTTTTTTAATATTCTAAAATTAAAATAAGTTTGAAATGAAGTTTGGGTGGTAAAGCTACTGACAGAATGATTAGGGCTATATAAGGTTAAACAGGTACTGGAACTCTAAACTCTAAACTCTCCTGAAATGTATTGGTGTCTGTTGAAAATGTGTTTGGAATGTTTTTTGATTAAGTCATCAGTTTTATCAGCTCAGAACTTTCTCATTTTAAGTATGTGGTAAAAGTTAACTTGACTTGTACTTTGTTTTGTGATAAAGTGCACAAGAATTCTGTCTAAGCTAAACAGTTTCCATTCCTATATTCATCAAATGAACAGCAGTCCTTACCTTGAAAAGAAGCTAGTCCATCAAAACCTGACCACTAGCCTCTTTTATATATGGAGAGAGAGAGACATGAGAAATAGCGTTAAATCAAAGCCAGATGCTGGGAGAAGTAGAACGATGCCCCGCTCGAAACATCTGAGATACTCCATTTAAAATGAGATTGATCTTAAAATACCACTATGAGTCCACTATGACCAGACACTGACCTTTAAAAATAAAAGCCCAGGGCCAATCCTTCGATGGGGCCGGAATTCAGATTCAACCAATTGAAAAGCAGTGAACGAATAATGATGACTGTGACATTCAGACCCGCACGGGACTCATTGTGAAGGACGTGATTTAAAAAAAACCTGCATGGAAGAGGAATGAACAAGACTGGACTCAAAAATGGCCAAAAGCAACTGTTTCTCCTGTAGACTGTTTATGTTTTTGGTCTTTGTCTGCAGGCAAGCACAAAGAATTCCCAGAAATACTAAGCTAAAAAACTATTTAAAAATTAAACAATAGGCATGCTGTCATAAGTAACATTTACGATTGCAATAAATACATTTTGTCAATTACATTTTTAGCCTGACATATTATGATTGAAATATAAGACGCACTATACAGCATTTGATATAAAACATGTAAGATATTTGTGGTAATACTTTGTGAGGCATCAAATTGACTTGTTTTTACTAATTTCTTGACGTTTCTCTCAAAATTACTTTCTAGGTCAAGGGTCATGTCTGTTTTTTGTGCTTGGTGAATGGTGATAGGTCCATTCTCTGCTGTAATTATTTCTGCTGTAATTTTGCTGTCACAGCTCAATACTGTGTCAGAAAGACATTTTCTCCTTTGCAGACTAACAATGCAGTGACCTAAATGAATATATTCATTTTCTTCTTATATCTGTTAACAGGGCAGACAGAAATATAATTATGGATTTATTTTTTATTTACTTTGTTTGTTATTAATTCAAATTGACAGATTTGTTCATGTTTGTCATCCTCTCAAAAGAATTAATATATGCAGAAACAAACAGCAATTGACTTTAAATTGTGGTTAATTTGGTTAAATTATTGAAGAGCATGATGGACATTTAAAATAACCCTGATGAATTAATCAGCAGGTGTTTTTTTGCATTGTGCAACAGAGCAGGTAAACCTGTCTTCAACTACAATTTATTGACATTAGCATTTTCCCACAAAATCATTGAATTCTGTCCTGCATTATATTAAGTTAAGTTTAGGGCTGTCGCGATTATTAAATAACCGTGTATCGCGATATTTTGACATAACCGCGGTTATTGAATTCAATCACGATTATTGCGGCCTCAGTAGAACCTGCAGCACCTTCTAACGTGCGCTGCACACGTTACACTAAATACACGTGATAAGTTCACAATTATACAGCAGAGATGTTTTAATACCGAAACAGAAAACAACCGCACCTGTCTGATAACATTCTGGTTTTATACCTGACGATAAAAGCCGACAGACATTGACGCAGCAGTGTGTCGAATATGAACAAGTACCAGCAAAAGCGCAAACAGCACAAATGTTAGCGACCATCTGCAGACGCATCATCGCACTGAATCTGCTGCAACCGCACATACATCTCATCAGCTGCGACAGCGGAGGCTTTGAATGGGGAACAGGATATAAACGCAATATAAACGGAATATAAATGGAATTTCCATATTTATGAAAGATACAGTATATATTATTTACTGAATAAGTAACTATTACATTTAAGTGTGTGACGTGTTAACTGTATACTGCAAACAATTATC
>JBAJNP010011257.1:0-15074 GCA_036877545.1 Yasuhikotakia modesta
GACAGCATAACTGGACCAAAGGTTTATCATTATTGAATGCTGTGCATTCGCCTGAGCCATACAGTCACTGCCATAATGAATAACACTCAACGAGAACATAAACCTATAACAATATACAAACATATATATCTTTATACTTACCATATTTATTTTAACATATCCCATGGCCGTTTGTCACTCAGAGAAAGGGACAGGTAGACTCAAGGTGACCATTGTCTAGCAGTGTGTAATGAGACTTAATTAAATATAATTTAATCCACATTAAAAATAAACATATTCCACATTTGAGTAAGAAAGTACATAATTGCAATAACAAATTTTATTAGTTGAACAAATCAGGCAGACATCATTTTGAATCATACCCAGAACAAATGTATTAAAATGTACTAAATGCCATTCTCCTTTCTCCCCATGTCTTGCAGGCAATGCAGATTTTTCTGAAGATCCGTCTGACAGCCTCTCTTGTATCCTGGGGAAGAAAGCGGGACGTATCAACACTCTGAAATAAATCTGAGAAGTTACTCTCGTGTTTCATATTGTTATCTGTGCTAAGAGCTAAGTCTATGGATGTTGCTAACATTTGTTTTCATTGCCAACACTAGACGTACACACATCAAAACGAATATGTTCCCATGTTAACTATTAAAACACAATCTAATCTAACGATGTAATACAGCTTGTGATGATTGTTGATCTTGATGTGGTTGCATCAGACACTGAGAGACGCGTCAGGTTTGTAAAACTGTCTGATGTAAAACGAGCGAAGCAAAGTAATAATCCTCCTTCATCGGGAAGGCGATGAAAGGTTTGACCACCACTTGTACAGCCGGGGAGAGCAGCTCACCTATGAACGCGAACTTTGTTTTCTGTTATGTTTCATTTTCGTGAGGAGGGGGTGAGTGAGAGGCTTATTGCGCAATAAGCCCCAGCATTCCAGCCTGAGCCGTTTTCAGGCACTCATTTTTAAAACATAAATTTAAATGCTTTGGAATGGTTCAAAATGTCTGGAGCTTTTCCTATGTACTTTTAGGTGGGTATACTGCCATTTACCATCAAGACTAGGAAAATTTTGATTTTGACTCTAGGTCTAAATTTGGATTGTATGTCTGAGGGGCTGAAGAAAAAGTTTATTACTTCATTAATTTAATACATAGCATTGTATTAAAACTTTAGCCAAGAGAGATAAATAAATGTTATTGATGTATAGTTAGGTTGTATTATATGAATTGACATGGTTGTGACAAACTGAATTGGAATGTGCAATTAGTGTTAAGTAATAATATGATGGGCGCTAATTCAGTCAAATGAAATAATTTTGTTCACTGAAATGTGTTTTCCTGTCATTAGTGAATAAAGTTATGGTTTTAAGTTCTGTGCTAATTCACCTACCACAGATCTGCATTTTCTAAAGGAAACTCCCACATAGCTAAGATTCTTACAGAAGAACCTTTGGCAGCTGTATGCTTTTAACACACCAGTAAAGAATCCCATGAGTACCTGAGGGACTGGAATTTTTCTTGTTTTCTTTTCTTTCTTAAGATTTTTTCCTGCCCTCTCTCTTCTACTCACTCGTGCCTACCTTCATGCAGGCTGCCACGGGCTGTTTGAAGAGGGCGCTTGTGGGATGTTGCCCAGATGGACTGCAATGAATACTTGAACAGAGCAGCTTGAGTGAGGGAGAGAGAAATAAACAGTTTGTAGCAATCTTGTGTGTCTTGTTTATCTGCTTGCTCTTTACTTTGCTAAGCAGAGGCTAAAATGTGTTTCTTCTCTCTTGTTATCAGAGACCCTGACTTTATGTTGGCAGGGTTAAGCTGACCACTTCCTAGTGAATTAGTTAAAGGGATTTCTGAGGTCTTCAGCCTGAGATGTAACTTTTGCAGCTGACCTTTGAGTGGCCATTAGTGTACACGTTTTAGTGGTCACATCTGGTGCACTGTTGGAGAGGAAATAATTAAAAAACATGATTTATGTTTAAGGTCAGAAATGATCATCAGAGGCAGATAAACAGACAAGCTTTAAATGGGGTGGGGGTTTATCAAAATGATGAAGCTTTCCTGCTGCAGTCAGTTAAAAACATACAGTAATATGTTGTATACAGCTATATGATAAATAAATAATAAATGTGTATATATAAATTAAAATTTATTTTTATTTTTTACTTAAAGCCATTGAAAATAACATTTATATACATATTTGTTGGGTACTTATACTCCATTTCCTAGTTGAGCCTGATCATTATAGTTAGACTCACTCAACCAGTACAATTAAGCTCTTGAGACTCTGTTGAATCATCTTCACTGCCACTCTGATTGCTATGCGAACAAATGTATGCAATCTGCAAGCTCCTTCATTGGTAATTTAGTTCTATTACTTTAACCAGGAGTACTATTAGCTATCAGTGCTTTCCAAATTGCATAAATGATACCTTCACAGGGCGCTTTGAAAGGAGAACAATCATGGCAGCTATACTCAAAATAACCACTTCAAAGGGCCCTTCAAAACACAAATGTTTTTACATTCACGTATGGACACTTTCCTCAAAAGCAACTGAACTGCTTATTCAGATTAAAGGTATATCATAAACTGAGTACCAAAAAGTGAGCTTTCCTGTAGCTCAGTTGGTAGAACATTGTTTTAGCAGCACAAAGGTTGTGGGTTTGATTCCCAGGGAACACATGCACTGGTCAAAATGTTTACCTTGACTGCACTGTTGGCTTTAAGCTTGTGTCTCCCAAAGGTGTGAACATGAATTAAACCAGCTACACCTGTAACTATATTGTGTAAACAGAAAACATGTGAAACCTCTGATCTGTGGTTTTCTAAAAGCTTTTTGTTATTATTATGAACTCTTGTTAATATGACCTTCAATTTTGTTGCTTTTGAAACCACTTGTTCTCTCAGTATTATTAGACTACTGTAAGTTCATGTGACCTGTTATTTGAATAAAGAAGTAGTTGAAAGAAATGAAATGCTGGAGTTCCAACAGAGCTTCATTACAGTATCACAGCATCACCAGAGAAAGCGTGCTGATCCACAAGCTTTGCCATCTAAAATGTGCTGTAAAACAGCATGGCCATGCAGCTTCACCAGCTTGACCAGCATAATCCAGCCTGAACCAGAATGGAAATTCATGCTGATCTAGACTGGTCTTTTCACAGCTGGATTGGTAAGATCCAATACAATGTGAATTACAATGAATCAGACTTTATGCTCCCAATCAAAGTCTGGCTGTTATGACCTGCCGATATCCCGCTATCTCACTCGAAACATAACCAGCTACAGCAAATACGTTCCTAAAATCAAAGGTTCACCCCACTTGCTTATGTATAAAACAGACAGATGCCTCTGACCATCAGGAAAAGCAGCAGGTATTAACCCTATTAACCCTCTGCACACCCGAGACACACAGATTTTACACAGTGTTTATGTAAAGGCTTGTACAGACATGTATCAAATGTTGTTTTGAGCTTTAATGAATCCAATAAACTCTTCTTTTAACTGTGAGTCATATGCACTGTAGTGATACTGTTGAGAAGTATATCTTCGATCAACAAATCCTACTTAAACATAAACCACGGCAGCTTTACAAAAGCACAGGCAAATATCCAATATATGTAAACACCTACAAGCTGTCGAAAACTGATTTAATCTCAGATGTTTTTGGAAAAGGTTCTGCTATATCTTATCTGTAAAACCCTGAACACTGAAAAAGCCACAGTCAATTAATGTTCTTTACAAGTAAGATGCTATCTGCGGGATTTCAACGTAATATAAACGAGACAAAGCAAAGCAACTCACAGCCCTGTTCAGCTCCCTATACCTGTCACACCCCTGCTGTGAACAGGAAGAAAATGGGAAAAATTCATAGAAACAAAAATAAATAAATAGAGATAGGGAGGGATGTTGAAAAGTAATGGAAAGGGGCTCTAAGAAATCTATAAAACAGATGAAGAAAAGAAGTGTTGTCAAATGTTGCAAGACAACACAACAGAACTGATTTAGACCATTAGAGATGACAACAACATAAAAAACTGCAATATGATGATGTCATCACATTCCTGATAAATACTGCATGCCAAACATGCTAAGGTCTTTCTGTAATCTCTCGTGGTGGCAGAAAGACGCGCTGTCCTCTTTGTCCCTCTGCAGAAACCAGGTTTACTGGAGCTTGTCACTGTTGTTATCTGCAGCCAGGCGGGGGGTCTGGCAGCTGGCTGTCAATCTAGGGGATACTGGGTTTTGGGTTTCCTCTCAAGGATAAAGACTAAAGCTGTCTTTGTTTTGCATGTGCTGTATCTTTGTTGGCACAGATGATTTATGGTATTACTCACGTGGAGAGCAGATAAACTGGAGATGTGATGGATGTGATTGTGTGGTCTGTCAAACAGTTAGAATGTGCGGCCAATTGGAGCCATGGCTTAGCTCATTGTTGAGAGGAGATCATGCTTTCATACTGAACAGGGAGCAGTTTGGTTGTCCTGTTAGCTGGAACATGGGATCTGGGCTATGATCAGCTTGACAAAATAACATCTGTGACCTGTGCATATTTTTTATCCCTGAATAATGGCAGGCTTGCTGCCTGATGGGGGAGATACAAACAGACAGCTTTGGGGAGGGAGAGGGGTGAGGGAGAGAAAGAGAGAGAGAGAAAGGAGAGAGAGAAAGAATTGTTCAGTATAGAGGGTAGTTGTCAGGGGTCTTGCAGAGCCGCCATCTTACTGCAGAACACACAAACACACATATACATGGACACACTTCTGTTCCTCAGCAGAGAGTCTCCATTGTTCATTTATATTTGGGGTCACAGAAGCGCCAGTGACGCATTTGTGATAATAATAATTGTGCTTTTAAAATGAATTTTCTCTCCAATCTCTTTTTTTTCTTATCAATTCTTTTCAATTTATTACTCTGACCAAATAAAATATTTTACATTAAATTATTATTTTATCAGATATCTAATTATAATCAGATATTATTAAAGCTCAGCTCACCTGTACTGTAGGGAGGTTCTTTTGTTGCAGCCATTGCAGCCAAGACACACAATCTTGGCAAGGCTGTCAGTAGTGCCTTCATTGTGCTGGCAGCCACTTCTCTCTCATTAAAAACAAATATACAGCGTAAAACAACCATTATGCAAACAGACCTTCAGCCTTTATGCAAATATATTTTGGCGTACCTTCAGAGACATGTGTAGTATGTGTGGGTCTGTGCGCAAGGATTCATCTACAGTACCTGAAATATAGATACAGAGATCAGAGCACAACCTCAGTTCACAATTAGATAAACGCTCCTACTCTTTCTGTCAGAATCCAGGCTAGAAAATGATGCAGCATTTGGTGTCTCATCAGAATAAGCCCTGTGTCATCAGATTTAATAGTACATGTTGGTTAATCTCATTTTCTTTCCCTGCACTGATGAATCTGTTTTAGGAAATAAAACCAAATTACACCTTGCATGCATTTTGCCCAGTATTTCTCTATTTACAGCTTTTCTCGCTCTCTTTCTGTCTCTCTATCTTTCATCTTGCCTTTCTTTAACCTCTATTAACTCATTCTCTCATTCTACAGAAAGTACAAATGGGCCTCAATGGCAGGAAGTACTGGTGATTTAGGATTGAACCACTGTCTGCCCCAGAAACCTGCGTATTTCTGTGTGGTTTTCACTCAGATACATTTAATGTCCTTGCCCTCTCTCTCTTTATGCCATTATTTTTCTTTGGAATAAAAACTAGGTCAGTCTATTTCTAAGATGTTGATGGTGGGTGATAATGTAGTGACCAATTCAATTATAAGAAAAAATAAAGTTTTGCATTTGCAGGGCATTAGGCAAGTTAAACGGGGTAAAAGTAAATTTAAATTTAAAAAAAGTAAATCACTGCTTCACACAAAAAAATAGTGATGTATGCAAGTTTGCTTTGAGTGTGGGATTTTGAAGTGTATCTAGTGTAGAGCTAGAGATTAAACAAGATGGCTTACCCATAGGTGCCCCACATAATATAATATAATCTTAAGCATCTGAGAAGATTATCCAGGTTGGACTGATAGATGTACTGGGAGAAGCGGAATCGCATTTTAAATGTGTGGTACTAGGTCAGCATCCTCAAGCTCATCATTTTGATGCTTTCAATTCAGCATACTTTGTGTCTGATGCAATCCGCTGTGAATGTTTATACAATAAAATGTTATTGCAATGTTGTTACTGTGTTAATACTTTTTTTGTTAATACAACAATAACGTTAATACATTTTTCTACATTCCAGTTTATCTCCTTTGAGCTTGAGAGCTGATTAGCCTCTTGTCTTTGGTGCAATCCGCTACACATGTACACACACAACAATCCTCACCATGTCAAGGAGAACAGATCGATCAGTCAAGCTCTCTGATGTTTAGCTCTAGGGAGAGTTGCTTTAAAGCCTTTTACCCCCAGACCTCCTGAGCTCAGCAACAGCTTCTGCTCTGTGGTTCACTAATATAATTCCCCCTGGATATCACCATCAGGGTAAAGTCATGTGCCTGATGTATGTAGATAGTTCTCCAGGAAGATCCATACATTTGTATAAAAATGTACAACCAAATGTAATTGTAATAAAAAGGTCAATGCACAACAATACAGAATGAATCAATACATGAGCTGGTATAGGATCCAGCACTAGGATCAAGCACTATAGAGGATGGGTGGAAATTTAGCTTGTAGAACATTTCCTGTAAAGCACTGAGTGTTGTTTTCCTAGATTTGAACAAAATTTGATATTTCTGTTAAAAGCAAACCAACTAAACTCCAGTCAACAATGGGGGAACAAAGGCTTGACATTCCATTCATCACAGTGCTAATGTATGTTGACTGTAGCAGAGTGTGTTTCAGAAATTAATATGACAATATACTTTGTGTTTGGGACGTTCTGAGAGCTTTGGCACATCCAGTGCTATTCTCTTGTGAGAGATATTTGCATGTGATATAACTGAAGTGGGAATTGGAAAGGGGTATGGGGGAGTTGCCAGGGAGTGAGAAAGGAAGAATTTGCATTGCTCACACATGCACATACACCCTCCTCTCTGTTCATTTTTTGCCAATTAAGAAGCCACAAGCATGCTCTATTGAAATAAGAAGCTTCTCTGTAGCACAAATCATTCTAAGCGCTGCTTAGTTGTGAAGCTGGAAAAACACATCAGGAGATCAATGAAAAGGCCCATTAAATGAGATGCTAGTGGTTGGGACTAATGCTTTGCCTTTTGTAATATATTCAGTTGTGTATGGACATGGAGTTTGGTCAGAGGGACTATACTGTATATAGTATAATTTTTTTCTGCTGTAATGAAGCCTAGACCTTGGGGCACAGCCTTGACTGTCTGATAGAGGCTGTTTCAGAATCAGTTCTGCTAACCTGGATCTTAATATTTAATCAACAGAAAAGTGACTTTAAAATTGAGTCTAGATCTAAATTAACATGTGAACAGTCAGCTCAGGTCAGATTCAAAAACTCTGCTGTCATAGCTGAGTATGACAAGTCTAAAAGACTAAAGCCCAAGTCTAAACAAGTTTACATTTTTATAGACAAATAAAGCAATGTCAATGGAGAATTGAAATTACAGCATTTACACACAGACTTCTATGAGATACACAGTGACTATAGAATATTTATAGATAACGTAAAGGTGTGACATAAAGATTCATTCTCTAATGACACTCTCAGATCTCTTTTTAAAGTGCTCATGTCTAATTGAGTTTGCAGAATTCGTTATGCCAGGATGACGCAGAAAGGATAATGGCAGAAAATGGCACTCAATTACTTGGATCTAGACAAAACATTTTTAACAGCTTGTGCTTTCCACTCTTACATAAACTAATTGCTGATTTGTGCATAATTTTTGGAACCTGGTTTTGTAGCATTGACACTCTTTTGGGTTATTTGTAGAAAAATGCTGTAGCACTAGCCTTAGTTGTAAACGGAACAAAGCCATAATTATAGCATAAGGTGCCCACAAGAGAGTGGCTTTTTAGACCCCAGTGTTGGGAAAATTGTTTATTACAGGCTATTTGTCCTCATCTTTCACAATTTTCAGGATCTTTACATTTCCTCAGGGTGAACAATGTGGTGCCATAATGTGTGAAGTTTTGTTTACTTCAACCACAGAAATCACCCAACAAGACTTTAACATGTGACATTTTGTAGAGAGTGAGCACATAGAAGAATTGTTGTGTCATATATGACATACCAAAAGGGAACCCATAAAAAAAGCGTTATATCTCTGGTATGTCTTATTCTTCTACAACGCCCTTAATGATAGCTATGTGTGCAGCAGGAGGTTGGTAGGATGTGTGTGTGTGTGTGTGTGTGTGTGTGTGTGAGTGCATGCTCATATGAAGTTGGAAGGCAGAAAGAGTCATTTGACATTCTCCTAAAGTATCTTTCCTGAAAGTGAGGAAATTTACCTCAGATGTCCCTCATCATTGTTGAGTAGTCTAATGATCCTGCCTGCTGGCTGAGGTGGAGAGAGAGGTAGGACTAGCTTTCAGCCATTTTGATTATGCTCTGTATGTGAGCATGCCTGTGTGTGTGTGTTTGTGGTGAGAGAAGATGGTCCTATCCCATTAGAATTACCAGCACCCTGGGTGAGAGAAAGGAAAATTTCTCCATGAGTGCTCATCACCTTGTGCAAAGCCCACTTAGTCAGACTCTAATACACATGAGAAGTGGTGATGGAGTGTGTCACCCAGAGCAGAACTTTCTCTGAGCACAAGTTAGGATTTGTGCTTCTAGGTTGAGATTTTTTGGGCTATAATCCTAAATTATCATATGGACATGTATGCGTAGGGCTATTTCTCTTCAACACTAGCAGACCAAGTAATGAACGTCGGCTTTTATGATCATAAGCTTTTTGAAACATTTGAGTTCCAAATGACCTTTTAAAACCTGTAACATTTATTAATATCATAAACCTGCTATTTTATCATCCTAATCCCTTTGCTCTCCAACCCTTGTGTAGTTCATTTGGCCTCTATGCCTTCATTCCATCTATCCTAGCCTGTCTTTGGGGTGAAGCTCCGGTCCCTGCTGTTGTCACAAATGATATGTCAGAGGCAAAGCGAAGCATTTGTAGGAGTCATGCTGGGTCTGTATAATTTAACACGTTGCACTCAGCACTGTGCTGGTGCCAAAATGCTCAACTGTAGATCCCATCTAATCGTACCTGGCTACACACAGCATCATGCAGTCCTTTATAATTGGCTCTTTGACAATGTGTATTGTTTGGTACGATTAGTCATACCCTGGAAGGTACCAGACGCACCTCCATAAAAGGCCTGACCACACTTAAGTTACACTGGTGACTCTCTCCAAACCTTTCAAGGTCATATTTCATCCCCAAATTACTTCTTCTGAATTTAGGTATGGTGTGACCTATGTACAGTATGCTGGCGAGATTCTCCCTTTTACTAATACTTTGTAATGCCATTTAAAATTTGGCTAAAAATAAGAATTTCTGATTTATCAGCTGCAATTTTGGTCCAGTCATCATAATAATGAAAGTAAGATGCTTGACTTGAAATTTTCTGGATGAGGAGAAAAGTCATTCATCGTGAAATAACTGCATAGTTAGAGTAATTAAAGCTGACTGACTAGTCCTAAAGATACAGGCTGGCTGGCCACCACCCTCGCAATTCGTGGCGGTACGCTAGAGCGCAGCTGCATAGCAGACAGCCGGTGTATCATCGCGCGTTGTTTGGTATGCGGCTGGTTGCAGGCAGTGACGACGCGCGCGCTCTCTTCGCTCATCAATCTGAATGAGTGCGATCCTTGTCCTGCCACTGGCTCGTGTTCTTAGGAATCCGTGATCAATGAAACTGAAAGAAGACCAAATAAACGAGTTACAAGTGCGAGAATGCGTTCTCCGATGGGCAGGTGAGAAGAAATACAGACACTTTCTCTGTACCCTCTGTAAGGGTGAGTTAAGATTAACTCCTTTTTTTACGTGCGAGAAAACACTTGTGGCTGTTCTCATTCAGATCTTTAAATGAACATATATCTTTATACTGTATAGCGTTCCTCGTATTCATCGGAAAAGCATTTTAACCGCATTTTTGTATCTTACCCCTTTCGGTTTTTTGCGTGTTGTCGGTGACTCATCCGTAAAAAAGTAAAAGAAAGTCAGACTGTCTTATCGTGTAGGGTTATTTTTGTAAAAGAGTTTAAGACAAAACGTGGATGTAAAACCAAACTCACTTTAATAAACGTTTTCAGACTTCGTTTTCAGGAAAACTGAATTAAGCTCTTGGCGACTGGTTTGACTAGTATCCTGTGCGCATGTTTAAATAATGCACATTGGGAATGTTTTTAAAGCTCATTTTAAAACTTCAGTATTGGCTATTATTCTATGTAATGGAGAAATTAGTATTTATATGCGTTCTGATGTTTAACACAACTTTACAGTCTTTCCTCTGCGCATCGCACTACACCCATTACGCATCTAATTGAAGTGATATTAACTCATTAAGTCAAACATTTGCATGAAATAGTGTCACGACCTTAAACAGGTCACTCCTCAATTATTCTGAATTCACCGTGTGTAAAGAATGTACAATGATTTCTTTTCTAGGGATCTTTACATGCTGCGTTTTTCCCGGATCAGTCCAGTTTAACATGTCAGTCATGATTTATGGGGCTGATTTATCAGCATGTCTTCGGTCATGTTCATTTGATGAGCAGTTGCCGAGGCACGTTTGCCTTGAGCTGATTAGAAGTAATGATTAATTAATGCGGTTTAGTTGATGTGGGATCGTTTAGAGCATCTGTTATAACTTGTGGATTTAGGATTAGTGGTTCAGTGTTCAACGCGATGTATACAGAATTCTTTCTGCTAAAAATGGGAAACCAGTCCGATGCGTAACTGGGACATGGAGAGACGCGCACCCTACAGAAAGATAAAGGACGAGCACATTAGGTTGGAAAAATGGACGTTGAAATAAGATGAGATATGACGCAATACGGCTGACATCATCCGTTCGTGCGTAATTGTGCAACATTTAGTATCGTTCAAAAAAATGTTAATGACATTGTTGATTTCTGTCTGGTATTAAAATGATTATAAAGCAAACATCTCTTCAGACATTGTTTAGGAAGAAATTGAAGCCTTGCTCCATTGTAGTGGAGAAATGCATGCTTGTGCTGATGCTGGATTGTAGCGCATGATTCTTTTCCCCATTCATGAGGCTATTAAAGTTGGAAAGGTAAATTAAATGCCATGTTAATGGCCCGTGTTCATTGTACTATGCTTGCAATTTGATATTTGGTAGAATAAAAGCACATCCCAACTCAACACAAAAGCACAACACAAACCACATGCTCTCTCTCTTTCCCACACACACACACACACACACACACAAACACACACACACACATGCATGCACATACTTGGTTTTACATATGTGGTTTATGAGGACTCTGCATAGAAGTGATGGTTTTTATACTGTACAAATTGTACATTGTATAATGTAATGGTATTATTTATATCCCAATACCACCACAAAAAACTCACTAAAACGCATTTTTAATTAACCTAAAAACACAATTTACATTTTTTAAGCCATTTGATTTATGAGGACACAGGAAGTATCCTAGTAAACCATATAAACTTTACAATGTTATACATGTTTCATTATATGCATACATTTGTTTCATGTTTTATGGGGGCATATTATAGACATTCCACAAACCCCTAAACTTGCACATAATAATACAGTTATGCTGTTTTATCTTGCTTTCTTATGGGGACATAAAATGTCCCCACAAGGTCAAGACCCCATAATGCAGAAAGTACCAGGACCACACACACACACACACACACACAAAGTCAGCACAAACAAATTGCAGACAGGAATAATGTTTTATTTGTGTGATGTCAGCTCATTATATAATTTTGTATATAATACTTACTGGGTGATCTGGACTCAACCTTCACCATGTTGTTTATGATCATGAGCTATTTATGATGAAAGAGATCAGGTAATGTTAAGGAGGACAACTGATCTACAGTCAGAACACTGAAGAGAAACTGGTAATGTGAGTCTGGTTTTATGTTCTGATTCTCTAAGGGGTTTCTTTCATAAATATGAATTGGCTGCCTGGTGGAGGTATTAGGGTATGTCAGTGGAGCCCAGGCCTGTGTTTGTCAATGTTCAATCAGAGCTGATTGTACCCAGTGGGAAGGGCTTGGCAAAAGGAATGAATGAAACAGCATAGTTTTGTTTGGGTCACAAATTTTGTTATTTTTGCTGGTGTTATCTTTTTTTGTGCTTGTTGGCACTTTACTGAATGCACATGATTTTGCTAATACCCAAAGCACATAGACAGTGGGATAAAAAACATCAATAATCTTAATCCGGTGACCTGACCCACTCCAGTTTAAATTCATTTGCTGGTTTAACAAACACCACCCTCATCTGAAAATCTTCCTCAGCTTTTCTCAGTGTGCAAATTATTCAGTGACTTTCAAGAGGTCGGCTTTTCCAAGGAATTTCTGTCAGTAATTTAAACAAAACAATCAGTCTCGCTAGCTCTAATATTTTGTTATTTTGTAAATAAGCAAAAGATCCACTCATGCACGAAACACAAACACACATAAAGGAATACATGCTTCTGGTGCTGAAAATAATTTGCATGCATTCACCGAGTAAAAATGCTTTTTTTCTTCTTTTTCCTTTCTGCCTATCTTTCACATTCCCCCATCTCATCTTATCTTGTCAGGGTGTTCTCTGGTAGCCATGTCCCTGGATTACAGCTCCAGAGACAAGCTTTAGAAACAACCTCCCTGTCACTGCTGCTCCCTGGGGACTAAAGACATCCCAAGTTTTGTGTCAGAGTGTGGGGGAGTTTCTCTGGCCTTCTCACCCTGAGATAGACTTTTAGAGGTGTCAAAATACAGGTGAGAGTCCATATGCCACATCTCCCTGGGCAACATCACTGTCGGGACAAATCACACATAGGGGCATTGTGATGTCCAGAGAGGGCACAAACTTGTCACTCACTTTTGATTTCCAAAGGTTTAGGGAAAACTGGTAAAGGCTACACTGCTATTTACTTGAGTATAATATATTAAAACAGGTCAACACATTTATTATTATATATTACATATTAAGTGGTAATTATTATATTTCAACTTGATTTGAACAAATTACTCCTAACACCTGGCACTGGTCATATTGATTCAGTCACATTAAGTAAATGTAATTTTTGACTTATTTTATCTTAAAGATTTTTAACATTACTTGACCAAGAATATTTTGCAGTTTGTAACACTTTGTTGCAGAAGGCTTAGAGAATAGAGTAGAGAATAGTTCATGCTCTCTGTCTGATGTGTACAAGGACTTCCCCCTGACTGACTGATTAGAATAGCAAAATAATTAGTGCCTATTCCTCTTCAGTAGTTCAGAATTTATGAGTGTATCCATGAGTGTTTGCCACTGTCACTGCTCTCTACTCTCTCTCTCCTTCCTTTCACATGGCTTGGCAAGTGATATGTCCCTGTGATGAGACATGTCTTTGGAGACCCTTGCTCATTTCTGCAGCCTGTTTCCAGTTGTTCCACTCTTTAAATGTAAGACTGGTGTCAGCAGTGCAGGTCAGAACTTCAGCTGGGAAAGCAGATTGCAGTATTGGTCTGATATCATATACAGCAGTGAGCTGCATTAACATTTGGACAAATGCAATGAAGAAAATGTGCTTTCCTGCTCGATTCATTCTGCTGAGGTACATCAGCAAATATCCTGATCTATATCAAGTAATGCGCAGTCCCAGCCAGGGGCTTCTCGATGGGATTATCATGCCTGCATGATTTCAATATGAATTTACAGACTTACTTCTTGGACAACAGACTAGCACATCTTTAAAGAAAATAGATATCCCAGTGTGGCAGTGGGCATGTCGTGGGCAGGATATGTGACCTGGTCCCTGGAGAGGCGGAAATGCCTGGATGCCTCTTTATTCTCTCTGGTCTACAAGAATCATTCTCTTTCCTGTCACACATGGAAAGAAAAATTCTGAGTAAGTTGTCTTCTGTGAAAACATAATGCAGTCTAGTTGCAGAACAAGTTCTTCCAGCTTAAAAATACAATAGAGTATAACATTGTTTTGACATTTGCATGCATGCTTCTGTATAAGAAAGATAAATTCAGAGGAGAAAGATCCATTTACATTTCTCTTTTAGCAATAATTTAACTTACAAAGACAAAATTAACTTGATATTTGGCAAATGGTAAAAATAATTTAATCAATAGAAATGGTCCTTTGTGGTTTCGATGTAATTGTAAACATCACTGTAATTGTAAACACTCACTGCCTGAACTGGTATAGTCTGTGTATAAACCACATTCACAAGAAATGTCATACATATGAGAGGGTTTAAAATAAGCATTGGTTGTTGGTTTGCTGGTCATCCCCCAGGGTTTCTATATAGCTTCACCAGCAAGAGTTAAATTAGACAAACCATGCTGGTTCACAATCTACAGCAGCACCAAACCAACCAGCACTAACCAACATAAACCAGCCTGAACCAGTTATGTCATTTGTTCTAGTCTTGTCAGCAGGTCAGACAAATAGCTATTTTGTTATTTGTAACCTCTGAGTGGATAAATAATTTCTTAGCTCAGAATTATGTTTGGAACTTTAGTTGAGCTGCTATAGATGGTCAGAATTACTCTGTTTTGTTTAATTTCTAAATAGGCATGACAGCTTAAACTAAACAATGGACTTGACTATGAAGTTAAAAACACAATTTCATTTAGATGTTCTATTTATATGTTTTAATTTGAAATCCAAAATTCCTAATGTGTTTCTTAAGATTTTTCCATAGTTAATCTGTGGTCAACAGCAATTCCTTATGTGATTTCAGTCTGTCTCTGACTGTGAAGGTTATGGAAAAACACACACAGTCTTGGACCCTGCTTGGATTCCAAATAGCCACAGGCATTATATAAATCATCAGCTGTCACCTGCAAGACTTTTAAGTCTGACCATAAAGGCCTGTCACATTGTTCACAGTGTCACCATTATGGAACACACATGCGTGCACACACACACA